>MU224133.1:571899-583800 GCA_018584345.1 Thuja plicata | reverse complement strand
CATCCTTTCCTTCATAATGTAACTTAGACTAAGGGAAAGAACCATCTAATTAATTGGAACAGAAAATAATTGACATAAAACACCTTCAATTGTCTCTGCAACATCAAGTATTTTACACCAAAAATTTGCCGACCTTTCATTAATCTTTAAACTTCATACATATAGAGCCAGGGGATGACCGTTACAAAGGAATTTTAATTGGTTCATCTCCCTCTAAATGACAGATGGCAAGAAACCACTTCTGTCACTAACTAATTACAAGGGAAAAGAAAGGGAAAAGAAAAGGAGAAGTTAAATCATTTGGCCTCCTTTCCTTTTTCGATCTTTGTCTGATAAGCTTTGGTAGCAACCACTATTGGAACTAACTCTTCATGTCTGGGCACCGCATTCATCACTCTTCGCTCTTTCTCCTTACTTTTCCATTTTTTGTGGACTTGTAGAAAATCAGAAATGGGGTGCTCCACTTAGAGAAAATCCACCTAATATAACATTGGGTGCATTTATTTTCTTGCAGAAAATCTCTCTACGGGTGATAAATCCGCTTGCGGAGAAAGCAATTTTCATTTCTCCGCAAATACTTTATTTTAATTTCTGAGTCAACATTTAAACATTTTTCTCTTACCCAAAAAATTGAAAAAGTGATTCAAAAACCCGTTGTGGGGTCCACCACAACACTCCTTCTTCTTTTTTTTTGCCTTTGCAGAAAATTACCTTCTTAGGTAGAATTCCGCCACGGAGAAGCTGAATTCTAATTCTCCGCTTTGAGACTTTCTTGATTCCAAATTTCATTTTAAACATTTCTCTCTTGCCCAGAAAATTGAAAAAGTGCTTTGAAAACCCATTGTGGGGTCCACCATAGAACTCTTTCTTCTTTTCTGCCTTTGTGGAAAATTACCTTCTTAGGTACAATTCCGCCACGGAGAAGCTGAATTCTAATTCTCTGCTTTGAGTCTTTCTTGATTCCAAATTTCCTTTTAAACATTTCTCTCTTACCTGAAAAATTGAAAAAGTGCTTCGAAACCCCATTGTGGGGTCCACCATAGCGCTCTTTCTTCTTTTCTGCCTTTGTGGAAAATTACCTTCTTAGGTAGAATTCCACCACGGAGAAGCTGAATTCTAATTCTCTGCTTTGAGTCTTTCTTGATTCCAAATTTCCTTTTAACTGGTCCCGGGATCCGTTTCTATGCTGTAGGTAAAAATTTCACTGTCCAGGACCATTTTCTTTCATAATATACTTCTACAAACATTGCCATTCATACTAAGCGAAAAATCAACTTCGCTGGTAGAAACCCGCAATGGAGAAGATGATTTCTGAAATTCTGCAAGCCCTTGTTTAACTGTTGAATGGAGAATTCCGCTAGTGATGATTAGTTCTGCAAGAATCAAAATTATGCGAGAACCCCCATCGGATTAGGCACTAGACTACCCGCAGACTTATCATGCGTGATGAAGAAATCCACACGGCTAAGGGAATGTGGAGGGAGAAGGGAAAAATGGAAAATCCGATGGTGATTCCCAATTACTTAAAGGACATCGACCTAGACTCGAACGCGATCAAACTTCACTAAGACGCAAAACTTCCACTTTTCTGAAATGGCTACATGTTTAAAAGTGGAGGCAACAAAACTAATCACAAAACTTAGTTCTTTCCTTGAAAGAAAATTGCAAGTAATTAGATAGCTACCTTGTAGCCAAAATGCTTATAAATGCCTTACAAATTTAAACATAAAAGAACATACACAACAAATAAAGAGACAACAATGAAAATAGAGTAAAATTGCACTGTATTTTATTGATATGGTCCTGCTTTAGTACATAAAAAGCTTAAAATCTTGAAGACACAGACACAAATCTTCAAGCTCTGATTTTTAATATATTTCATCTCCCTTGATTTTTACAATCTTGGTCTATTTATAGGTCCTTAACCATCTTGGAATCCTTTATGTTAGGATGCAACAAGCTTTGGATGGTTTAAGGAACGTAACCCTAAAAGTAAAAAAAAGACAAAATAAAAGAATGTAGAAGTAGTGGAAGGAAAAAAATAGGGGATGAAATCTGATACTCTTTGTCCTATTCTAGAATCTGGCACCTTTTTCTGACAATGTTCAAGATAGCTTCTATTTTTTATAGCAAGACTAAGTGACCACCATTACAGGCTAACTTACACTCATCTTCATTAATAGCTAACCTCCCTGTGCTCAATGATCAGGTGCCAAGTGTTCCCCTTCATTCTTCATCTAGGACCTCCTCCTCCACCACAGGCTTCTTTTTCTTGGGTCTAGTCATTAGTTCCCATGATGTCACTTCATCTTCTATTGGCCACTTAAAGCTCTATGTACTCTGTACCTGTGTCTTCAGTGTTTCCCATCTGACATCTATGATGCTTTTAACATCCACTAGGAATTTGTTCATGTCAGTCTCTACTTTGAAGGCTTCATCCAAAATATTATTGAAACCTTCCAAATATAAATATGATCCTAAAATAAATGCCTCATTGCTAGGCATTTTGCTGTCAAATTCACTCCTCTAGGCCTCTAAGGCCTTCACTTGATCATCTTGTCCTTTTAGAGGAGGAACAAATCTATTAAAATTTAGAGAAAATAGGCTTAACTTAGCATCTACCTGATTCAACTTACCCTTAAAAAATGACAAGGCTATATTAACCTTTTTGACTTCATCTTCAACCTCAGTCACAACCTCAGGTAAATATGATCTTAGAGGCTGCAAATAGGCAATTTTTTCAAACAGTTGGACCCTAAGAGACCAAATAACAAAATAGGGGTTCAAAGTGGTGTTGGTGAATAGATTTTCCTTCGAAGAAAATGATAACAAATTGACCCTCAAATGCCCAAATAACAATACTCAACCAACACCAACAATTGGGTCACTTCGCTATTGAAAAGCGTAAGTGCCCTCTGAATTATCCGGGTACAGATCCCCGCATAAGATTTACAATGAATTAACTAAACTATAATCGGTAATGCTTTTAACTTGAAAGAAATAAAAGTTTACAAACATCTATTTTTAAACATGAGATAGATGTGAAGGGACTAACTAATTGAAAAGAAATGAACAGTAAATACTACAAATTTCATTTGCCTAAACAATGCATTACAGAAAGAAACTAAGAGAGAAAGACAAATAGTTCTTTCCAAATACATGAAAAACTATAGCACAAAGTCCACAGATGATTGTGCTGATGATCAGATGTAATAGATACATATTCAAAGGAAACCAATATCATTCAAAGATAAATATTAATCAGAAAGTGAGCATCTAAAATCAAAGTTTTAATATGTTGGTACTTCCTTTCTTTGAACACAACAAAATAACAAAGATTCTGTTGTTCCCGTACACTAATCATTATCTGAAAATAAAATCCCTCTTTCCCTGCATTACAAACAGAATAAAATTATATCCTTCCCCTAGCACAAAGTCTACAGTGAGGAAGAACTTTCTCTCCTACATTCACAACTTTTATTTTGCTATAGCTCAAAGTCTCCCTAGCAAAATCTGAAAACTGGAACCTTCTTCTCTCTTTTGTGGGCATATTTAACTTTTTCCCGATAACTCTCCTTTCAGTTTCATAACTGATTCTTGATATTACTTCTCATCCCTAATATACTTTCTCCATGTCAGGAACATAATGTTTATTACCTTATAACTATGATATTAATTAAAGTATTTAAAATATCTTTCGGGATTAAACTTAGTTGAGTTTAAAACAGATGTAACAAAGCTATATGCAATCAAAGTATTTTTCATTTTCTGACACCTGTTACTATCATGCCAAGTTATCATTAAAACATGGTCTTATAATTTCCACATATGCTTCCACTTGGACCTCATTAGGAAACTCTCATTTATCGATGACATGTTCTGCATTGTATTTGGGACTTGTGTATGTCCTTGATTTATTTCTTGCACTATTATGCAGGTGGGCAACTTGTCTCAGCCATTTATCATGCTTGAATCATCACATTCTCATTCTCATCAACCCCAAATACTTATCAGAAACTCACATCGGGCTTGAGCTTGATCCTTCACTGCAAATGTGTGGAGAAACATTGTGGTTCTAGTGGATTCCTCATCTAAATCAGATTGTCTATCATTGACTAATTCAACAGACATCATCAACATGGTTCTTCAATGGGTCAGGCTCCTCCTTCCTTCCTTAAAGCCCCTACTATTATATAGCAGGTCAACTGCATGCTATTGGTCGACCAGGTTGAGAGCAGGGGCTATCTCCTAGTTTGAAAGCTTCGGTCAAGGGAAATCCTATCCTGAGTCCTTCAGATTGATCCACTTTAGACCATAACTCGACTGCTTCCCTTTAGAATAGTGAGGGCTTCTCTCTTCCTAACCCACTTTATTCCATTCCTTCATTCATTGAAGCCTTTGTTCGATACCGATCCACTCTATAGTGCTACACTACAATCGCATCACCACTATAGTGGAATGGGATGGGGAAATGAGTGAAACAACCAGATCTGGTCCGGTCAAAGAAGAATGGGGATGACACAACCACTCCATTCCCCTGTAGGTGTATGTTGAGCATTACACGACCTAATGGCCTCCTTGAGGAGCTCTATGCACCGTGCAGTCTATTCAATCGCAGTATTCAAATGCTGAACAATTAGTTTCCTCCATCTGTTCGCGCAGTTCCAGGCTTTGGAATTGGAATTGATTATCAGAAAGTAAGGAATCGAGTTCCCTTGATCATAAAAAAGATGTGTGTGCATTTGGTTCTATGTTCATTGAAGCCCAAGATCTCTATTGTTTGTCATGACTATTTGACATTTTGTCAAACAGTTTGGAGTCATCCTCTGTGTTTCTCCTTAGTGAATCAGGCAACATTTCCCTCATAAATTTGCATGTCTAGACTATCCTGACTGAATCCTTGGCACATGCACTTTGACACACATTTATATATGTTCTCCATATCCCACTGAGACTGGGAATTTAGTAGCTTCCACTGATACAAGCATTACATTGAATGGTTTTTACATGAATACATCTCCTCTACATTGATCTCCAAGATCCTTGGTCCTCCATGGAAAATGAGATGCCCCTTTTGAAAGCTCAGGTTCGAGAATAGCTCTGTGCATTATCGATTAAAATCCTTTATCCTCCTCCTTCATTGAAGTGGATGGAGTATTCACTGCTTGATTTCTATGGGGGTCTGTATGTTTGAATGACTTTTTTTTGGGTAGATCGTGTGCAAGGGTAACTTGCCTTGAGTATCCATGAGGGTACTCAGGCATGATCAATCTGCTTCAAATTTACTACTTTCATTTTCTATGAGAAACAATTTGCAGCCATTTTTCATACACCACATCTCTATTGCCCAATATCTCTTCTAAATTATCCCACTATTTTTCCAGGGTGTTATAACATCAGTTACCTCAAAGGTTGTTTAAAAACCAACATCATGAGCATGGGGGAATTAAGTATTTGAAACCATCAACCTTGGGCATATATTATAAAATCTAACACCACTATCTCACTTTTATGCATATTGAAGAAAATGCAGTCCATGCTGCAAATTAACAAATTACCTTATTTACAAATTTAGGAGTATCTTATCAGGCTTAAAAGATGTTTGATAATGACCTTCAAATTTGGTGTTCATATCAGATTTGCACTCCAAAACCATTTGTCTTCCACGTAGCTTTATCTATCTCAACATTTAGCACTCTAGGGGTTAATTGTGATCGGACGAGTTTACCCATCTCAATGTCCTATCGTGTTTGGAGGAATTAGAGCATCCACAGCTTCAATAGTAGTTGCATTACCATTAAAATTGAAAGAGATTACCATAAATTATTGAATAGTGAAGCTCTAGGTTTAAATCCTAAATTTCAAAAGAGTGGTATCCTTTACAAAAGCCAGGCGTGAAGGTTTAGGAAGCTGCTCAGAAGATAGATTGATATACATTCTCATGCTTTGAAAGCTGAGATGAAGAATTTGAGGGTCAACTCAAGATTGCTTTAATATTGAGAGTTGAGGAATTATGAAAATCTTAAATTTTGAACTTTGCAACACTAAGACGTACTTTGAATTTGATGAAACCGCATTTTTAAACTATGTATTTGAATCTGCTCAAACTCCAATCTGAACCAATTTGAACCATTAAATTTCATTAAACCAATGAAACCATTTGAATTTCTTGAACCCATGAACCTATTTGAACTACTTGAACTCTGAACCATAAAATTATGTTGCAACAAACATAGAGTCTACACCTCCGAACTGTGGTGCTTAAATCTGCATATCAGAATCTGACTTTGAATTGAACCTGAACTCTCTGAATTTGCAAGCTCAATTTTGAGCTCTGAACTTGGATCATGAACTTTGGGATTGTCAAACCTAAATTTGAATTTTAACTTTGAACTTGAAGTTCAATGATTCAAGAGTTCATTTGAACATTTCCTTTTCACAAACAATACTTTACTAGAACATTTTCAATATAAGCTGGGAGGGAATAGTGGAAAATTAAGAGAAAACCAAGGAAAGGCCATTAGGGAAACTGGATTTTCAAGTTCAAAATGGGGTTCAAAACAACAAATAACATTGGCTCTAATTGGGGAGCATGTATTGAAAAGTGCATGAAGAATCCAACATTTCTAGTTAAAAAGACCAGTGCCTAGTCCAATGGGCAACAGAGTCAAAGCACAGGACAAGAAAGAGGAACTACCTGCAGGGAGAGCAGGGCAAAAACCAGAACAATATGGAAAGAAAAACAACCTACCCTAAGCACCTAAACTAACAACAAAGTAGAGGCAACAAACTGAAGCAAGGAAAGATTATATACAGATATGTCCTAGTGAGGAGACCTCACCACAAAGAGCACAAATAAAAGAATGACTTACACAGAGCCATTCACTGGCTAGCAGAAGTAGGAGCCTTTTTTGAACAATGAATTGCATCTGCATGAAAGAACCCATCACCACTTCATTTGGATTGACTCCTTGTTGCTACAAGTGAAATTGGTGTTGTGCAATAATTTGGAAAAGTATACATTTTACTCAAAAAGCCACAGTTCATCATAAATTTCAGAACTCCCCAAGTCTTTCGGCATAGAATTTACAACACCATTAGCTATTTCAAAATGAAAGGACTCATGCTCCAATATCCGGAAAGAGAAAAACATATCACCTTCAAACTGTTTGTATAAAACAGTAGCATGGTCAAGACCGAATGGAATAGTTCACATCATATGTATACCTGGATCAAATACATAGGCATATTCATTTTGGAATCCCCATGACATACACTATAAGGTACCCAATTTGCTGACCCAAATATGGAACTTCCCTTCACTTGGAAAATTGCAAGTTTGATGTCTTTCATAGAATTCATGACATCAGTAGTATTCAATTTGTTGCAAGTACAACTCTTCAATTGATACCTTGATGGCTCTCTTCATAAGAGAATGGTCAGCATAACAAAATGAACCATATGAAAGTACCATAGCTAGATGGTGGTGTTGAATAACTGGCTCAAGGCCAACATTAATATCAATATTAGCGTGAAATGAGAATGGCACACAACTTTTACCTTCCATGTTCGAGAAAACTGCCATCTTTTGTGTTGCATACTCTTCCTTTCCTCCCATTTTTCTGTCTCTCAAATAGGACATAGCCATGCTATCTTGGAGTTGAAAGTTTTTGGCACTCAACTTATCATTAAAGTGGTAAAGTGCCATACTCAGATTATTACCTCCCTTTGAAAAACAAGAGTTAATAACCTGAGGCATAAAGCTTTCAGCCTTATTTCCAACATTTGACTAAAAAATATGTGGCTCTTCTTTTAGGATATTCACTTGACTATCCTTTTTGAATACCTCACCATATCTAAAAGAAGTCTTGGTATGTAAAGCCACATTAGAACAAGGATGCACCATGCTAAAATCTTCTTGGTTGAGGGAGATCAAAAACTGATTTATGATTTCCTCTTCCGAGCAAGAAATATCATGAAAACTTTCTAACATTATCCACGACTGCAACTTCCCATCATGGTCACCTCTAATACTATCCTTCTTGGCTGAAATCAAATCTGAAGATCCTTGATCCATGACTAAAACTTTTTCAAAACACCTTTCAACATCATTTTCTATATCAGCATTATCAGGAAGATCTACTACCGCATTTACCTCAATATGGAAAGGTTCTAGAATAGGGTCTTGGCCAACATTCTGACCTAAAGAATCACTATTTTCACCATCTTCCATGACATGAAAAGATTCATATTTTGGCATGGTATTCTCAGAAAGCATTTTGATAGAATCTTTAAGAAAAAGATGATTATCACATTCTTCAAAAGTGAAACTTTCTACATGAGGAGAAAAGGAAATTTTGGGTAACATTTCATCACCCTTTCTTACCACTCCTCTAGTGTTGTCAAGGATATTCTCATCCTTTAATTCTAGGTTAGAAGGAGGTAGGATCAAATCGGGTTAGACTTCTTGTTCATTTAGGACTGCGTAACTGCAAGATACATAATGAGATGAAATCACTGGGACTTCCTCATCACCAATGTCCAGTTCTTCTTCAAGCTGTTGCACCTTTCTTTTGTATGCCTCCAAATATTTTAGCTTATGGTATCTAACAAAAAGGCTTCTCCACAACAACCAAGATGTGGAGTCATCATGCAAAATTATGCTATTTCTAACATCTCAAGAAATGCTTTCTTTAAAGTTGTCTACGAACTCCCGCAACACTTTATCCTCCATTGAATAAAGTTACATGAGAGAAGGATTCCACCTTGGCTTCATCATGGATTTCATTTTTGGCATGGTATTTATACAGAGTCACCAATCTCTAGCACACGGAGATAATAATTTTCACCAAGGAAACAATTAAAGATACTGATCTTCATTTCTGGAGTCCCCAGTAGAGTCACCAAAAATCTATTGGTGAACAGATTTGTCTTCGAAGAAAATGATTACAAATTGACCCTCAAATGCCCAAATAAGAAGACTCAACTAGCACCAATAGTTGGGTCACTTCGCTATTGAAAAGCATAAGTGCCCTCTGAATTATCTGGGTATAGCTCCCCGTATAAGATTTACAATGAATTAACTAAACTATAATTGGTAGTTCTTTTAACTTGAAATCAATAAAGGTTTACAAATATCTATCCTTAAACATGAGATAGATGTGAAGGGACTAAATAATTGAAAATAAATGAATAGTAAATGATACAAATTTCATTTGCCTAAACAATGCATTACAGAAAGAAACTAAAAGAGAAAGACCAATGGTTCTTTCCAAATACACAAAAAACTATAGCACAAAGTCCATAGATGATTGTGTTGATGATCAGATGTAATAGAAATGTATTCAAAGGAAACCAATATCATTCAAAGATAAATATTAATTATAAAGTGAGCATCTAAAATCAAAGTTTTAATATGCTAGTACTTCCTCTCTTTGAACACAACAAATTAACAAAGATTATGTTGTTCCTGTACACTAATCATTATTTGAAAATAAAATCCCTCTTTCCCTGCATTACAAATAGAATAAAATTCTATCCTTCCCCTGGCACAAAGTCTACAGTGAGGAAGAACTTTCTCTCCTACATTCACAGTGTTTATTTTTCTATAGCTCAAAGTCTCCTGAGCAAAATCTGAAAACTGGAACCTTCTTCTCTCTTTCGTGGGCATATTTAACTTTTTCCCAGTAACTCTCCTTTTAGTTTGTTGGTTAATAGTTTGTCCTCTCTTAAGATTTTCAATCTTTGACTCTCTATACCCCAAGGTGAGAAAACAAAAGGATGTCCACCAACAAATGGGTCAGTGTTTTTCTTCTATCACTGCCCTTTGAATTGACAGGTACAGCTCCCTGATTGTGTATGATATTCAATGAATTTGTTTTTATACTGATCACCAGGTTTATTCCTTATGAATTTTAACCAAATTGCATGTAGACACAAACAATTTAGGCAAGGATAAGATGAAGATAATCTACAACCCTCAGTAGAATGTTGATCATAGATCATCACCTGATTTTAACATCTAAACTAATTCTATCCTACTCTATTATGAAATGCAGGTTCTACTTGGTGAATAGAAGCAGACCTATATAATGACAGGCAAATGGAATCACCGTTACCACAATTATTTAGCAAGAAATAGAATTTAGGAAGAAATCACAGTCTCAGGACATAGGTGTACTTTCCATTCAAAAATGCAACTAAAATAAAGAGTGAACAGAGGAAGAATTACAAATGAAAGACCAACTAGAATTGATCACACCACAATTTCTGATATGAAATGGCATTCATTAAGAAAAATCAGTTTCACTTATAACTGTTCTTTTTATTCACCGTGCAAATAGACTATGAAAATGGAACAACAAATAGGAATTCAACTTTGTAAATAGAATCACAATGCTTCTTTGACAAGTTTGCCAACCTTGTATACTGAATTCTTTACAGAATTTATAGACTTTACAATACACCAGGCTTCTAAGAGCCAATGACCTTTCCTCTTCTTCGAATACAAAGAGACAGAATGCAAAGAAAAAGACCTTTCAAATCTGAGAACTCGAACAGTCACTATGGAATCTGAAACTCTTCATCTTCAACTAGCATTATCGAGCTGAATCCATTGGGCCACAGAATGGAAACATCATTTTTTTGAACTTGAATTTGAAATTGAACATAAGGCAGAAGATGCTGATTCTGGATTTCCCGCCTCGACCATCTATGAGCACTATTGCAGAAAATTCAAAAAGTGCTTCTCCAGCGGAAAATTGGAAAAGTGCTTCTCCATTGCGGAAAATGTAGAGGGAGGTGTGAAATCCACAATATGTGAAGATCCTTCTTTGCGGGAATCACACCTAGCAGGTGTGATTTCCGCATAATGGAGAAGCCACTACCTGTCTTTCTGCACATCATTTTCAAGTGCGCGGGCTACTTAATTTAAAGCACATGCTTTATTTGATCTCTTAAAACAATAACATAATATTCCTTTCTAACAAATTGGGCCCACCTTATTATAACTAAGCTTGCAGAAAATCACCCGAGAGGTGCGAAACCCGCACAAGGCAAAGTTCTTCTTTGCAGAAAATCACTTGAGAGGTGCGAAACCCGCACAAGGCAAAGTTCTTATTTTCGGAAAATCACTTGAGAGGTGCAAAACCTGCACAAGGCAAAGTTCTTCTTTTCTGCCTTTGCAGAAAATTACCTTCTTAGTGAGAATTCTGCCATGGAGAAGATGATTTCTGAAATCCCCCCGAGCTCGTTCTCGCTCATTTCTTAACCAAATTGCTCATCGTTTGTTGCATTAGGATCGTTGAGACCTATAGAATCGATCCATACCAGTCTTCGATCTCTGCCTGAGAAAGAACATCAATCGGAGCACAAATCTTTGCCGGGTTAGGATCTACAACCTACCCAAATATGAAAAGACCTCAGAACAACCCGCCCGGCTAAGAGAAGGAAAGGCAATGATAGGGAAACCCGACAAAGATAGCCTACCTAAGAAAGACTTAGACATAGACTCAGACTGACCAGACTGACTTGACATGACCATATGACTTGAATAATACCAAAAAAAAGGGGGGACTAAAAGTTAGACAATAGCTGGCTCCGACTGGGGGATCATGTACTGCAAAGTGCATGAAGAATTTAGTTTCTCTGGTTTTGCAAGTGCCTTATCCATTGGGTTGTGGACTCTAGACCAAAGAGAACAATGAGAAAATGCATACAGGGAGAGCGGAGGAGAGAAGGGCAACTTGAAACAAAGCAAGAGAAAAAAACTACCTACTATGACACAAAAAGAACACCTACCTAACTAACTACTACACAGGGGTTACCTGCTCTTCAATTATGCATCTGGTATAGCTTCAAATCCTGCCCATTATAGGAATATGGCAGGGACTCTCCGGAAGG
>MU224133.1:553911-566203 GCA_018584345.1 Thuja plicata | reverse complement strand
AATATTTTCAAGAATAGGGAAATTGACTTCTTTAAGCTCTTCGTATACTGGGTCAACCTTTCCCTTTAGTTTTGCACTCCTGGTAAATCTAGAATCCAGGATGCCTTAAAATTCTGAGAAAACTTATGATATGTTTTCTTTCTAAGTCTTTCCCAGTAGAGTTGCCAAAAACTGTTGGTTAACAGTTTGTCCTCTCTTAAGATTTTCAATCTTTGACTCTCTATACCCCAAGGTGATAAAACAAAAGGATGTCCACCAACAAATGGGTCAGTGTATGTCTTCTCTCACTGCCCTCTGAATTGATAGGTACAGCTCCCTGATTGTGTATGATATTCAATGAATTTTTTTATTATACTGATCACCAGGTTTATTCCTTATGAATTTTAACCAAATTGCTTGTAGACACAAACAATTCAGGCAAGGATAAGATGAAGATAATCTACAACCCTTAGTAGAATGTTGATCATAGATCATCACCTGATTTTAACATCTAAACTAATTCTATCCTCCTCTATTATGAAATTCAGGTTCTACTTGGTGAATAGAAGCAGACCTATATAATGATAGGCAAATGGAATCACCATTACCACAATTGTTTAGCAAGAAATAGAATTCAGGAAGAAATCACAGTCTCAGGACATAGGTGTACTTTCCATTCAAAAATGCAACTAAAATAAAGAGTGAACAGAGGAAAAATTACAAATGAAAGACCAACTAGAATTGATCACACCACAATTTCTGATATGAAATGGCATTCATTAAGAAAAAGAAGTTTCACTTATAACTGTTCTTTTTATTCACCGTGCAAATAGACTATGAAAATGGAACAACAAACAGGAATTCAGCTTTGTAAATAGAATCACAATGCTTCTTTGAAAAGTTTTCCAACCTTGTATACTGAATTCTTTACAGAATTTATAGACTTTACAATACATTAGGCTTCTAAGAGCCAATGACCTTTCCTCTTCTTCGAATACAAAGAGACAGAATGCAAAGAAAAAGACCTTTCAAATTTGAGCACTCGAACAGTCACTATGGAATCTGAAACTCTTCATCTTCAACCAGCATTATCAAGCTAAATCCATTGGGCCACAGAATGGAAACATCATTTTTTTGAACTTGAATTTGAAATTGAACATAAGGCAGAAGATGCTGATTCTGGATTTCCCGCCTCGACCATCTATGAGCACTATTGCGAAAAATTGGAAAAATGCTTCTTCAGCGGAAAATTGGAAAAGTGCTTCTCCATTGTGGAAAATGTAGAGGGAGGTGCGAAATCCACAATATGTGAAAATCCTTCTTTGCGGGAATCTCACCTAGTAGGTGTGATTTCCGCGTAATGGAGAAGCCACTACCTGTCTTTCTGCATGTCATTTTTAAGTGCGCGGGCTACTTAACTTAAAGCACATGCTTTATTTGATCTCTTAAAACAATAACATAATATTTCTTTATAAAAAATCGGGCCCACCTTATTATAACTAAGCTTGCGGAAAATCACCCGAGAGGTGCGAAACCCGCACAAGGCAAAGTTCTTCTTTGCGGAAAATCACTTGAGAGGTGGGAAACCCGCATAAGGCAAAGTTCTTCTTTTCAGAAAATCACTTGAGAGGTGCGAAACCCACACAAGGAAAAGTTCTTCTTTTCTACCTTTGCGGAAAATTACCTACTTAGTGAGAATTCCGCCATGGAGAAGATGATTTTTGAAATCCCGCCGAGCTCATTCTCACTCATTTCTTAACCAAATTGCTCGCCGTTTGTTGCATTAGGATCGTTGAGACCTGTAGAATCAATCCATACCAGTATTCACTCTCTGCCTGAGAAAGAACATCAATTAGAGCACAAATCTTTGCCTAGTTAGGATCTAAAACCTACCCAAATATGAAAAGACCTCAGAACAACCCACCCAGCTAAGAGAAGGAAAGGCAATGACAGGGAAACCCGACAAAGATAGCCTACCTAAGAAAGACTTAGACATAGACTCAGACTGACCAAACCGACTTGACATGACCATATGACTCCAATAATACCAAAAAAAATGGGGGACTAAAAGTCAGACAACACAAATTCATAACTGATTCTTGATATTACTTTTCATCCCTAATATACTTTCTCCATGTCGGGACCATAATGTTTATTACCTTATAACTATGATATTAATTAAAGTATTTGAAATATCTTTCAGGATGAAACTTAGTTGAGTTTAAAATAGATGTAACAAAGCTAAATGCCATCAAAGTATTTTTTGTTTGCTGATACCTATTACTATCATGCCGATTTATCATTAAAAATTGGTCTTATCATTGCCACACATGCTTCCACTTGGACCTCATTAGGAAACTCTCATTTATCGGTGACATGTTCTACATTGTATTTGGGACTTGTGTATGTCCTTGATTTATTTCTTGCACTGTTATGCGGGTGGGAAACTTGTCTCAGCCATTTATCATGCTTGAATCATCACATTCTCATTCTCATTGACCCCAAATACTTATCAAAGACTCACATCGGGCATGAGCTCGATCCTTCACTGGAGATGTGTGGAGCAACATTGTGGTTCTAGTGGATTCCTCATCTGACTCTGGTTGTCTATCATTGACTAATTCAATAGACATCATCAACATGGTTCTTCAATGGGTCAGGCTCCTCCTTCCTTCCTCAAAGCCCCTACCATTATATAGCAGGTTGAGTGCATGCTATCGGTCGACCAGGTCGAGTGTGGGGGCTATCTCCAAGTTTGAAAGCTCCGCTTGAGGGAAATCCTATCCCTAGTCCTTCAAATCGATCCCCTTCGGATGGTTCCTCTCCCACCCTCTCCATTTTCTTGTTTGATTGCGGGAAGAGAGGAACAAAGTAACTCGAATGCTTCCATTTAGAATAGTGAGGGCTTCTCTCTTCCCGGCCCACTTTATTCCATTCCTTCATTCATTGAAGCCTTTTTTCAATACCGATCCACTCTACAGTGCTACACTACAATCGCACAGCCACTATAGTTGAATGGGATGGGGAAATGAGTGAAACAACCAGATCTGGTTAGGTCAAAGAAGAATGGGGAAGACACAACCACTCCATTCCCCTGTAGGCTTATGTTGAGCATTATGTGACCTAATGGCCTCCTTGAGGAGCTCTATGCGCCATGCAGTCTATTCAATCGCAGTATTCAAATGTTGAACAATTAGTTTCCTCCATCTGTTCGCACAGTTCTGACCTTTGAAATTGGAGTTGATTATCAGAAAGCAAGGAATCAAGTTCCCTTGATGATAAAAAATATGTTGGTGCATTTGGTTCTTTGTTCATTGAAGCCCGAGATCTCTATCGTCAGTCATGACTATTTGACATTTTGTCAAATAGTTTGGAGTCATCCTCTGTGTTTCTCCTTAGTGAACCGGGCCACATTTTCCTCATAAATTTGCATGTGTGGACTACCCTGACTAAATCCTTGGCACATGCACTTTGACACACGTTTATATATGTTCTCCATATCCCGCTGAGAATGGGAATTCAGTAGCCTCCACTGATACGAGCATTACATTGAATGGTTTGTACATGAATACATCTCCTCTGCATTGATCTCCAAGATCCTTGGTCCTCCTTGGAAAACAAGATGCCCCTTTTGAAAGCTTGGGTTTGAGAATAGCTTTATACATTATCAATTAAAATCCTTTATCCTCCTCCTTTGTTGAAGTGGATGGAATATTCACTGTTTGATTTCTGTGGGGGTCTGTATGTTTGACCAACTTTGTGTTGGGAAGATCATGTGCAAGGGCACCTTTCCTCGAGCATCCATGAGGGTACTCAGGCACGATCAATCTGCTTCAAATTTACTACTTTCATTTTCTATGACAAACAATTTGTAGCCATTTTTCATACACTACATCTCTATTGCCCAATATCTCTTCTGAATTATCCCACTATTTTGTCGGGGTGTTATAAACTCATTTACCTCAAAGGTCATTTAAAAACCAACATCATGAGCATGGGGGAATTAAGTATTTGAAACCATCAACCTTGGGTATATATTTTAAAATCTAACACCACTATCTTGCTTTTATGCATATTGAATAAAATGTAATCCATGATGCAGATTAACAAATTGCCTCATTTACAAATTTAGGAGTATCTTATCAGGCTTAAAAGATGTCTGATAATGACCTTGAAAGTTAGTGTCGATATCAGATTTTCACTCCACAACCATTTTTCTACCACGTAGCTTTATCTATCTCAACATTTAGCACTCTAGGGGTTAACTATGATCAGACGGGTTTACCCATCTCAATGTCCTGCTGTGTTTGGAGGAGTTAGAGCATCCACGGCTTCAATAGTAGTTGCATTACCATTAAAATTGAAAGAGATTCCCATAAATGATTGAATAGTGAAGCTCTAGGTTTAAATCCCAAATATCAAAAGAGTGGTATCCTTTACAAAAGCTAGGCCTAAAGGTTTAGGAAGCTGCTCAGAGGATAGATTGATATACATTCTCATGCTTTGAAAACTGAGATGAAGAATTCGAGGGTCAAGTCAAGATTAATTTAATATTGAGAGTTGAGGAATTCTGAAAATCTTAAATTTTGAACTCTAGAACACCAAGACATACTTTGAATTTGATGAAACCGCATTTTTAACTTTATATTTGAATATGCTCGAACTCCAATCTGAACCAATTTGAACCACTGAACTACATTAAACCAATGAACCCGTTTGAATTGCTTGAACCCGTGAACCTGTTTGAACTACTTGAACTTTGAACCATAAAACTATGTTGAAACAAACATAGAGATTGAACCTCCAAACTTTGGTCCTTAAATCTGCATATCAAAATCTGACTTTGAACTGAACCTGAACTCTCTGAATTTGCAAGCTCAATTTTGATCTCTGAACTTGGATCATGAACTTTGGGATTGTCAAACCTGCATTTGAATTTGAACTTTGAACTTGAAGTTCAATGATTCAAGAGTTTATCTGAACATTACCTTTTCACAAACAATACTTTACTGGAACATTTTCAACATAAGTTGGGAGGGAACTGAGGAAAATTAAGAGAAAACCAAGGAAAGGCCATTAGGGAAACTAGATTTTCAAGTTCAAAATGGGGCAAAAAACACCAACTAACAAGTGGCAATGTACCCTATTACTTCTATGTGTAGGGTGGGCAATTTATTATAAGCATTCAAGATGACATCTGTTTTATCTTTCAGTATGTCAATCCTATGCTGCAAAATGCATTTAAATGCATTTAGGGCTATTTCATTATATTTTTTTCCCATATCTTATTTCTCAACCACTTCCTCTGATTTTTCCTTTTCCTCTATTTTCAAGGGCTACTCTGTAGGCACATAAACCACCTCAGGTTTCTCTTCTAGTTGCTTCATCAATTCAGCAATTACCTGATTTTGTTGGTGTATCTTTATGTGGCACGCACTAGTTTCCTCAACCAAAATGCTACACTTCTCAGAAAATTCCTTTTTTTTGTCTTCATTCAAGTGAGCCAAGTGAGTCATGATCCAAGAAATTTCTAGATCTCTTGTATTCTGCACTGTCCAGACCATTTGATTCCCCACCATATTTTCCTGAATATTCACCAATTGAGGCTTTTGGTCTTTAGGACATAGGATCCACATGGAAAAAGCTTCTGACTTTGGACTATATCCAAACCCCTTAATCGTATCACCCATTTTAACTTTTCTTGCCATTTTAAGGTCTGTCTACTTCTTGATTTGGTCAATAAAGAATTCTGAGGCCAAGTCCCAGCCCTCAGCAAGCAGAATGCCACTATTTAAAACCATTTGCCTTGCCTTGTCTGGTGAGACATCTTCACTCTTAGGGTCACAAGCTTGTAATTCTAAAAAAGCCTCATTTGTAATTGTTTCTTCTCCATCTACTTTCAATTAATGCCTTATCTTCTCTTTCTTGTGCCATCTCAAAAAGTCTTTGAATTCATCAGTCTTAATAAAATTATCATCACTCAAAAATTGTTGCTGATGTAACAATCTCTCATTAATACATGCCTTTAGAGGCAACTCTATATTCTCCTCTTCATCTTGTTGCTGCCTCTTCCCCTATCTGATTATCTTTCTTAGGTTATGATCATATAACCTATTTCCAGGAATGAGGGCACTTACTCTATCTCTTTTCTTCTCCTACCTAAAAGATGATTTCTGACCAATGTCAACTTTTTTCCTCTTAGCAGAAGGCTCTTCTACATCATCCGGCTGAGATACTTCTATTAGGTCAATGATATGGTCCTCTACTCCCTAAAACTATGGTGCCTCTACAACATCCTGTTGGGGCTGATCAAACTGAGGTGGGTGGGCATAATCACCATCACTATTACTCTCATACTCTGATTCTCAATGCTCGGGATCTTTAGCTCCTTTTTTATCCAAAACATTATCCAATTGTTCACAGAGTATGTAAAAATTATCAATCATAGCCTTAATCTTGTCAAAATAAGGCAGATCTGGGTAAAAGCCTCCAAAAGACAACCCATTTGTCTTTATTTGCTTTTCTAGATTCAGCAATTCCTAGATCCTCTCCCTCCTTGTTCTGATTTCATCTTCATCAAGAAGATTTCTTGATGCATCCTCTTCTATAAATAAACAATGCACATTTGTATTATGGATGGTAGGAGTTAAAATTTTCTTGACTCCTGCCATGAATCCCTCAGGCTTAATATACCTGTATAATGCTACTCCCATCTTGCAGCTCTCCAACCACTTACTCACTGAATCAATGGCACCCTTGCCAATGGTAAAATTAAAGATCTTAAATTGTCTAGGGGTTAAGGTCCCCTTCCTGTGTGGTGCAAAATGTTCATTATCTATTAACAATAGTTGCCAGATGAATTCCATGGCAGTAACTCTGGATGGCACATGGTAAGGTAATACATGAGGTGGATGTGTGCATCTGTATACCCTAATCATGGTGAATTTCTCTTCTAAGAAGAAGTCTCCCTAGTTATGATCACCCCCCCACTTGTCTACATACTCACAAGGCCTCAATAGTTGCAACACCTTGATTGGGAGCCTGGTTTTGCTGATACCCATGCTCTGCATCATTGGATATACAATCTAGTTTTCAAATCCATAGTAGTCGCAATCCTTGGATGTATAATTCCAAATCCTAACCCAAAACTAAATGGGATTAGGTTGACCCTAGAAAATCCTTTGAGGATTCAAGTCATTCACATCCATTATCCAAAAGTTAAAATGTAATAAAAAATGCATTAGGATGGAATAGTGGAAGAACCTAGGCTCCTTCTCCTTTGGGTCCTTCATATTCTTCTGAGAAGCTATAAATCCCTCATGCATTTTATCTATAATATACTTTATATAATCATAATTTGTGCTAGAATGCACATCTTGCAAGTCTAACACCATCATCAGAACTCTAGCACTTTTCTTTTCTGCTCCTCCATCTATCCCTAACACTCTACGCAGGGCATAGGTAATATACTTGATATAAAAATGCAGGTCTTTGAAGTAGTAGGGTGCAGTCCCAGGTATAGGAGTGAGATGATTCCTAACCTCTTTAAGCATATGCTTTTGCAATTGGGTCCTAGTAGCATGAGGCTATAACCTATACTTCTCTTCTTACCTAGTAAGGTTTATCTTGGTGGAATAAGTACTGTATAAACCAAAGGCTTGCATAAATGAATTCCTATTTAAAATCAATAGGGCAGTACCATCATTTTTCTTGACTATTTTTGATAGGGCATCATAGTGGCTAGAAAGACCTAGAAACAAGTATACGTCTATAAAAACATCAGGAACAATTAACCTAGCAAGGCCACTATTCCAAGGGTTTGACACTGGGATAGCCTTATCAGAATTATTATAGAAGTAATTGTAAAGAGAAAAACCTATTGATCATGGAGTGTAAGCATATCTGGTCTCAGAGTAATTCATTTTTCCTTTTGCATCATCATCAAATTCATCACTTCTCCCACTGGCTGAAGCCACACTGACTGCTTTACTCATCTTGCTTTGTTTCAATCCTCCCTTTTACCGATATTGAAACAAATTTATTCTCAGCACACTATTCTTCTCTATTCACTGCCTAACAATTCAAGAAACCTGATAACCAGATAGGTACTCTGAAACTAACCAATTTCTACTTTTTGACAACAAAAGACCTAGCACTTCTTCGCTCTACAATTCTGAAAGCATGATAAGTTAAAAATGAGCTTTCGATCAACTCGTTTATGGTAACTGCTCTAAGTACAAAGCTCATCATTTGAAAGACAATCAATTCTTCTTTCAATTTAGCACGCTATGAAATTAATTGAAATCCTAGCCATAGTTCATGAGTGTGACAGGAGATCAAAATCATATATGAGCTTTTTCAAAAAAAACCTTTTAAAATTTGAAGAAGGTGACATGTCTTCATATGATTGGCTTTCTGTCAGACATCTCAGCTACCCTTTTTCATATAGTAATTAATCCTTTGGATTCTCATTGGACGCTAAATCTTTCACATTGTCATGTCAGCAACTTCTTCCTTATCTAAATTTTCATATTCAACAACCACGCGACTATGTAGTATCTCCTTGTCACTGACCAAACTCCTTAAACCTTAATTCTTTTGGAGATCTAATGAGTGTGTTATTTTCTTTACTTGGCTAACCACAATTATCTTCTAGCGATCACGCCACTAAAGGGATCAAAGTTGCTAGATGATATACTTAACTCTAAGTGATGAAGGTCAAGGCAGGAGGAACCCCAATGGAGATGTCCTAGCCCCCAACCAATAACCACACAATGGAATATAAATAACAACATAGAGATTTATATCCACACAATGCAAATACTCATAATAGAATCATTATATTTTCGTCCAACATGCCCAGCTGTAAGGCCTTCCAGGTTATGGCCAAATACAATGCAATTACAATAGAAAATCTATAAGATCTCACAAGATCCAAATGAAACCCTAGCTCACCCAGATCCACACACTGGTAGGAACACCCAAGGAAGATCTAAACTTGTGCTCGCAAGCCCACCAAGCAATCTCCTTGTTTCCCAAGCCGCAGCCACTAGCTCCTCTCAAAACTTTCTCCTCTACCTCTTCCTCTTCTCCAGGATCAATGAATAATCCTAGCTAGTCTAGATCCACACAGTGGTAGGACCCCACAAGGAAGATCTAAAATTGTGCTCGCAAGTCCACCAATCAATCCCCTTGTCCCCCAAGCCGCAACCACTAGCTCTTCTCAAAACTCGCTCCTCTACCTCTTCCTCTTCTCTAGGATCAATGAATAATGACTAAAGACTTCCCCCACAACCCCTACTTATACCAATCTAAGCCACAGGTCGGCCCTGAACATAAATTAAATACAAATACCAAAATTAAAAGCCACAAGTCGGCCAACAACAACAATTAAATGCCCAAAATAGATGTCTTAGTAAAATAACAATATCTCCTAGCTCCAGATGAATTAGGACTCATGATTCGAACCATAAGTAGAAATCTAGGCCCTCTTCAATCCCTAAAATTTGCATCCTCTAACTCTTTGTTGAAAATTACTTATATGGCTTGTAATAGGCACCAAATTCCTAAGCAAGGCCGATCTCCTCCCGGTCCATGCCAAGCAACCAAGACCATGCCAAGTTCCATTAAATACATCGAAACCAATTACCAAAGACCCAAGTAGGTCCACACAACTATACCAAATCCCTCACACATGAAAATAAGTCCATAAAACTCCATCAAATATCCCAAACATGCAGGATATCCAACTACCCTGGGATGCTCCTGCATCACTAAGTTTATTCAGAGACTCCGCGACTGATGGTTATCTTCACCTTTTACTGTTATCTCCATGTCACTAAATGTTATTTTTCTTTACAAGACCCCATGACTAAGCTTGGTCACCCAATTACTGATTACAAATGTTAGTTGACAATTCTTTCAGAGACTACGTGACAAAATTTAACCTTTGATTTTAATTCAGAGACTATGCGACAAACAATTATGTCATTATCACAAGAACTTTTATCTTTAAGCACTTTCAATTAGAGACTTCGCGACCATCGTTGATCTTTTCACCCTTTTTCATCTGACAGCTCCACTAAATCATTGATTATTCCTTAATACCTTTAAATTATTTGGAGACTACGCGAGAACAAAGAACTTTATACTCTTATTCTCCTAATCACGAGATGACCTTTTTCTTTTGGTAGACCACGCGAGTAACCTTCATCTTGTGCATTGTGGACACGTGTCTCTTCTAACCTTTTGTCTCTGAATCACTGAATAAACACTTACTTATCATCTTAATCTAGCGACTACCCGACTGTCTCATATTCTAAACACCTTGTGGTTTGTCACAAAGTCTCAGCATCTTTCAATTAACTTTCATCTGGCTTGGAGACTACGCGACACAAACCTTTTAACACATGACTTAACTGCATCCCAATTTGGAGACCCCACGACTGAAGAAATCGCTAAGTCTCATAAAAATTTACCAACTGGTGGCTTCTTCATGTGACATCGTGACTTAACTGTTTGTCTTGGCTGCTGACTACTAATGTGCTTCTTTATTAGGAGACTTCATGACTGAAGGGCTCCGCCAAGTCTCATAAAAAATAAAGAATATTTTGTTTCCTTAAGAGACATCCCAACAATAGTTAATCACCAAGTCTCATAACAAAAAGGAATATGCTGTTAGGATCAAGTGACCAGGCGACTATTAAAAAAGGCACATGACTTAAGTTGTTCAAAAAGGTAATGCAAAAATAGAACCCTGATTAACATTTTAGGGTTTTTTAGCATTTTGAATTAGAATAGAGCTTAGGGTTTTGATGTTTTGCATTATTCATGTAGATTTTGACCCAAAAACCCAAAAAATTCACAGGGATATTACGAGAATGAGATACTTCTGACTTGGGAAAGAAAAGAGCATGAGGCCAATCAAAAATTTAGGGCAAACAAACAAAAACCAGGAATACAACCAACAATGTCTCTACCTGAGGATTGACTAAATAGTTTTCGGTAAAGAACCACAGAATCTCTGGTTGCAGACCTTTCAAAAAAAGAAGAAGAAACCTAAACAAAAGGGAAACTATTTACAGTATTTACAAACACAAAGGGAAAGTATTCACAATATGATACATATTTACTTGAGCATTACTTTGATCCTCAATTAAAGAAAGGCTTCAAGAATTGCCCATGCAGAGACGACTCAAAATCTTCTCCCTCCATATTCTTCAATAAATAAGAGTCTTTGCCAAAATTTTCTGAGACAATATGTGAGGCCTCACCCCGACCCATCACATTCTTACTGCTCGATCACACTTGATACTTTATGTTTTGATACATTGATACACTTTTTGATTATCTAGACAGAGACCCGAGATACTATGTTATGATGATGATTATATTGTGTGGATTACATTTTGATATGGATTAGACCTAGATCAGATGGTTTTTTTTTATTATATATGTTTAGATAAGTGAACTGATGAGAAGATCAAATCATGATTAGACTTGATTATTTCATGAATGTTATGTCATGATGGTTATGGAATTATTATGTTTTAAACTTTTATGTATGGAAATTGCAATTAAGAATTTGATTTTTCTATTGATTGAAGTTGCTAATTATAAATTGAGAAATGTACATTTCAAGTGACCTTATTATCTTGGACTACTGATGCTCGAGTTTAGTGTGCAGGAAAGAGAACCATGGAATTATTTAGAGAATCAAGGATAAACACTTGTGAATTGAGTACACCAAGGTTTAATCCAATAAGGGATTGAAACCTTGTTGTAATGTGATCCTTGTTGTAAACGTAATCTGAATGTGTGTTATTAGTTTATTATTCATGTTGTTGTTGTTTGGACATGTCATTGTGAATGTGATGTGTATTTTGTCTTGGTGTCACTTGACACTTGTGTTGTCCATGTGGATGATGACATGTCAAATTAGGGCTTGGGAAAGAATCACCAAACCTTATAGGATGTTATATTAATCCCACTTGCATATAGATGTCTTGTAGGGATCACATCAAGTTAGAACTCGGATTTGAACTTTAGGGGTACTTTGAAAGGGTCAAAAGTGACCCTAGAATGTATTTTTGGCCAAAATTAGTTAACCCTAAGGGGGTACCTTGGGTTAGGGCTAGTTTTTACCTATGGAGTAAACCTAGACCACCATTATTGCCCTCCAAAATTCCTACCTTTCAAAAGTGGCGAAAATAGAAGAGAGCCACATGCATTGACTTGACCCACACACCATACTAAACTCACATTTAAGAGGGGAGACAAGAGGTAAGAAAAAAGGACTAGAGGGCATGTCTCA
>MU224133.1:533189-545081 GCA_018584345.1 Thuja plicata | reverse complement strand
AAGATGAAACTGCAATAAGGAACATCCAAGCATGAAGAAGAATCTGTCAGAATCTCAATGGTAATAAGAATCACTACCACCCGACCACGTGGAACCAAAGGTCCACTCCCACCGTGCTGAGGAGATAATAACAGGCCCATCACACGGGGTATACAAAAAGAATGCAAACAAGGTATACATGACCTCATACTCCAAGCATAGAAAGATCCTAAAAGAAATCTAAACCATAAAAAGGAACATTAAACAACACCAGAGATAACTGACACACATAGGATAACCTAAGTTGTATATAGGGAAGTGTCATCACATAAGTCCAACCTTGAAGGTAACCCTAGTAGTATCTCTTGACTTTGGCCTCCAAGTGACAGTATGTGGCTCGGTGATCCTTTCATGAGGACAAGGATCCCAACTCCCATCCTATCATGCGACAACACTCAAGGCATGGGTAGAGACTCAGACATCTTATTAGTTCATTTTAACCCCTTTAATGTAATATATTTTCACTTATTAAGTAACTTGCCAATGGGTTTACCTAGTAACTGCTTATAGTCCTAGACCCCCATTGCAAGCCACTTCCCCACTGTACACTTAGTTAACCTACTTAGGCTCAATATCAACACATAAAGATATTTATAATCACAAATCACATCCTGCTCATTCAGGAGCACATAGGTTCTCAAATAACCAACAATAACCTCAATATCCTCATATAGTCAAACAATACATCAAAATTGAATCAAGTTGGGTATAGGAAATCATTACCATGACAAACTCATATAATCACAACTGACAACATAATAACATCATATAGAAAGTACAATCCCAAAACCTCTGGTTTTAAGTCCTAGGGTCATCTAACCCAACATATACCTGGTAACATGATAACATAGAAGAGCACTCAAAATATACCGTTTATTTGATCACGCACTCAAATCACATCAAGGCATAATAAATTTCATATTCAGAATGCATAAAATAAAATATAAAGTCCACGTAAGAATAAGCAAATTTATGATTCCTAATCATGCAAATTCACTTACTCAATAAAATTACAATTTAGAAATAATTAAATATTCTATATTGATAAAACATTAACATCTCCTATAAATCTATTTATAACAACAATTTACAAATACATCTAAGAATAATTACCAATCTCCAGTTATAATTACAAAATTATAGAATACCTAGGTACAACATTAAGCATTAAAAATTAATCGTTCAAATACATCTCTATTTGACTTAATCAGTACCATAGGTCTAAATGTTTAACACTAGACCGTTTCTAATGATAAAATTTATTTATTTTTTTAAAAATTACCCCTAAACTAATTTAACATTAACTCTAAACTAATTTAAAAATTAATAATAACTTAATCCTGAACTAGTCATAAATCAATTTAAAATTAACTAAATTAATTTAAAATTAACTAAACTAATTCAAAGTTTAAAACAAAATTTTATTAACTAAATTTTAATTTTAACAAATTTAATTAAACTAAATTTTAATTAACTAAATCTAATTTAAACAATTTTTAATTAAACCAAACCTTAATAATAAAAAAAAACATAAAAAAAAAATTACAAATAATATGGGGGGGGTCCATGTGGCCCCCACCAACTACCCATACACCGTCGACGCCGTGGCCTCCCTTTGGGAGTATCGCCAACAACCCTTGCCGTGCAGCGGCAGGGCCTGCCTCCCACAACAGGTACTGCCGAGTGGTCCCCTATGAATAGGGACAGGGGGTGCGGTGGCCCCCGCCACCCACCCTTCAATGCAAAAAGAACTAAACCTTCGGTGTTATTTATTTATTTTTTAATATCTAAATACTAACAAAACACCATTCGAAATCCAAAAGTATTAAATTTTTTTTTTAAGCTTTAAGACATGCATTTATAAAGCAAAAGCTATGTTTAATAAAAAAAAATTTTTTAATAAAATTATTTCCGAAAATGGAAAATAAAATATCAAATAAATTTTTCATTTTTTTGTCTTTTTCATTAGACTAGTGTAATTTTTAATTAGCTCTGTATTTTTTTTACAGGGAGCTATATTTTTTTCCAAACAATAATTTTCAAGGAGAAATACAAAAGGGGGATTTATTTTTTTCCTTTCCTATAGTCCCAACTATAGGCAATTTTAATTTATCATATTCTAGGAGATCCATAAGGATTTATTCAATGAAATTTTGACAGCACTTCCGTACTAGGGTGATATAAATTTTCCTTTTAAAATTAGGGATCTAGGTTTCCATAAACGCATATTTCAACAATAATTTTAAACTAGAAACCCTAATACCCTTTTACATTTTAATGCTACAAAATAAAACCCTTTGTGCCCACAAACACAAATCTGACATGCAAGTTTGAGTAAAACATGAAATTGATCTAAACATTACTTTCCAATCGAAAACTTCAAACACACAGAATAATCAAGCAAGGAATGACCAAACAAAGGATTCTTAGCTTTTCCGATGCGTAGAAGACAGGGATCCGAAAACCAAAATTGACATGAACAAGACCCTACCTCAATAACTGTTGAAGAATGCCCAATACAAAATCCAAGCAAGGAGAATTCCAAAATTATGCTCCAAAACCAAGCACACACCAAAGCTTCCAAAAATGCTCCCAAAAACCTGTTCTATTCAAATGAGAGAAGAATCCCCCTAATGAGGATCCATTTCTCCTAATTAAGAAAACCCTCATGCCAACACATTCAGTTAACTCCTAAAAGGACTCCTCTCTAAAATTGAAAGAAAATAACAATTAATAATTAAAATATCTAATTTGTTGCACAACTCAACTTTGACTCCTAAATTCAAGTTGAGATCTCTTGAGTTTGAAAATACTTTTTCAACCAAATCTTGCACATGTAATTAATAAAATATTAATTTAAATAACTTAAATATTTACATCACAATAATCCATGCAACTAAATATTTAATTATTTAATTAAACATAAAAGCTTATTTACTCTAATTTCAATTAAATATTCAATTAAATACTAATATTCAATAATTGCACTTTAATTAAACTTTCAATTAAACATAGGTATTCAATTTAATTTTCAATTAATTAAATACCCTATATTTAATAATTAATTGTAATAATATTCAATTAAATAAATAACATGATATAACACCCACATAATCACATCAAGCACCTGAAACTGAAAACATGGAAAATCAAACATGATCAAGGAAAGGGATACAGGAATTCCTATCAACTATACGAATTCGGTTAGGGTAGTCAAAATAGATACTTGTCCACTAACTAGGAAAATTTGGTTTAGAATAGGATTTGGACCTGAAAACTATCTCCCCTCTCTTACTATTGAGATTAATGTGATAAGGCATGCTCACTCCTGCCAATTCAGGGAAGACATAGCTCGGTACCTGCAAACCTGTCATCACAAAGATGAACATACATGCATATATGATATAAAAAACAATGGTTGAGACTAAGTTATTGTGTGGATCTCGCCGAAATAAGTAACTACGACTCTATCCCATACCATACCAAGCACATCAAACAGTAACACAAAACATACCATGATCCATGTGCATATAAATCTAAGGTCAGTATTGTAAGAAAACCATAATAAAAATGAAATCCTAGCATATACATAAGCATCATAAAACAACCATAAATCACCTATACACCAATGATATAACTTACTAAAAATGGATCAATAACTTATTGAAATGTAGTACATAATATCATCTAAACCTTCTAATTAAATCAACTCATAAATCCAAATTACTTATAAGAGTTTGGCATCAACAAACTAAAAATAAACCTAGGAGGTGGGTATTACATCCTCCTCCCCTAAAACTAGGCTTACTCTTGGAAGCCCAAAATAATGATAGACAAATCTATCTCTCATCACAGAACATCTAACCAAGTCCTGAAAGACTCAAAGTGTGGGTCCCATAGGACCCTTCCCAGGTCTCTGATTTGAACACTAAGGATCATTCCCCACTGTAGGAATCCAAAAACTAGCTACTGAACCTCTACTCGCAGCACCACTCAAAGGAGAATAGTACACAGGTGGAGGATGATCAAACACTGCATATGCTCCATGAGACATACCAACATTACCCATTGTAGGCTCAAAAGCTTCTAGCCTCTGTCCTAAGGATTGCGGAGCACACTGAGGACAATTGACAGCAAAATGTCCAAACTATCCACAAGTGAAGAAAGATCCCTTGCTACCACCTTCTCCAACTAAAGGTTCTCTAGATAGCTGAACATCACCCCTACTGACATCCTGATACACACTTTGTGTTGGATGAACCGATCGATTGCACCTGCTGCGCTGAATGTCACGAAAGTTCCTAATCTGAGGACCACTAAAAGAAGAAGGATTATTTTCTCCTTGTTGATGAGACTGACTATTGTTTGGAATGGTAGAAGGACCTCTTGCATTCCCAGCTCCCTGAGAATGATTACCTATGACAACAGAAGTAGGTGCTCTTGAGTGCACCCCTTAATGACCACCATAGCCTAATGCTAGATTCTCCTCCACAAAGGTAGCTTTGATGACCGCCTCCCTAAGGGATGTAGGCTAAAAGAGTCTAACCTCCCTAATGATGTGTTCATTCATCCCTCTAACAAAGTGCTAAATCATAAGTGTTGAATCCTCACCATATCCAGCATACTATTTGAGCTCGAAGAATCGATGCTCATACTCAACCACTGTTAGGGTCAATTGCCTCAAGTTGTGGAACTCATCAGCCCTCTACTCTCTCCAGTGATCAGAGAGGAATCTCTCTCTAAAATTCTCAAGGAAGAGTTCCCACGTAATGTGTCCATCTGAAGACTCATCTTCTTCTCCTCTATCCTCCACCATATCGCTACAAATTTGGAGAGTTGCATTACTACATACCTATCTTTAGTATTTCTACTAAAGGGATGCATAGCAAAGATCCTCTCTAATGCAATAAGCCAAGTCTCAGCTTCAAATCCCGTTCCTTTACCATCAAAGTTATTAGGTGGAACTCTCATGAGATCCCTCATGTGGTTTGCTGCCACAAACTCAGGATCCACTACAACAGTCCTCCTTAGAGGGCTCCTAGATCTCTCCCTCTCCACTCTACCTTGCTGAGGAATACAATTCAGTAACTCCTGCAACAACTGCCTAAAACCTGGCTCCTCTGAACCAGCCCAACACTCTTCCCTCTGCTCATCTTTGTTACCTTGATGAACATTCGTGGAAGGACTATGGTCCCTACCCCTTCCACGGTCACCCTCTCAGCCTCTACCACAACCTCTAGCAGACCTAGATTCAGGCATGATTCCTGAATCAACCAGAGAATAAAAACACAAATTAGAACCAACATCAAACCCAATAACATCAAAAGAAATCACTAGTCGTAAAGAAATGGTTTTAAATACATCAGAGTTTTTATATCTATGTTTGTTTCAAGTTTTAAAATCAAAAGACAACTAATGGGCATACATGTCTCCCAGAGCTCCCAGTGTAGAAATGTGGGCACTGATACCAAGTGTTATTCCCTACCAGGGAACCCAGGAGAACTTAACCTAAACATGACACTAAGTTCACGGAATAATTTTTTTTTTTTAAATGTTTACAAAAAATATTAATAACAATGCGGAAGCAACACAATGAAGTACATGACATACATGAAACACAACTCATACATGATTAAAATTCCTCGAGGGTTCATTGACGTAGAATTACTTAAACAAACTAATCTACGATTACAATAATAAAGAACTAACATAAAGGTTACATAATCTGAAACCAATAACATACATCTCATAATAAATAATTACATATACAACTGATACCATAAGGTATACTACCTAATCAACATCCACTGCACAAGTTGCAGGGTATGTAATAATACATACTAAACAATACAATGCATCCTCCAAGGATGATAACCAATATAAACAAATGGTACAAATACATGTACTCAAGTAGCTGATCAAGTTTCCAAAAGACTATGAAGATGAAACTGCAACAAGGAACATCCAAGCATGAAGAAGAATCTGTCAGAATCTCAATGGTAATAAGAATCACTACCACCCGACCACGTGGAACCAAAAGTCCACTCCCACCATGTTGAGGAGATAATAATAGGCCCATCACATAGGGTATACAACAAGAATGCAAATAAGGTATACATGACCTCATACTCCAAGCATAGAAAGATCCTAAAAGCAATCTAAACCATAACAAGGAACACTAAACAACACCAGAGATAACTAACACATGTAGGATAACCTAAGCTATATATAGGGAAGTGTCATCACATAAGTCCAACCTTGAAGGTAACCCTAGTAGTACCTCTTCACCCTGGCCTCCAAGTGACACTATGTGGCTCGGTGATCCTTTCGCGAGGACAAGGATCCCAACTCCCATCCTATCATGCAACAACACTCAAGGCATGGGTAGAGAATTAGACATCTTATTAGTTCATTTTAACCCCTTTAATGTAACATATTTTCACTTATTAAGTAACTTGCCAATGGGTTCACCTAGTAACCGCTTAGAGTCTTGGACGCCCATTGCAAGCCACTTCCCCACTATACACTTAGTTAACCTACCTAGGCTCAAGATCAACACATTGAGATATTCATAATCACAAATCACATCCTACTCATTCAGGAGCACATAGGTTCTCAAATAACCAACAATAACCACAGTATCCTCATATAGCCAAACAATATATCAAAACTGAATCACGTTGGGTATAGGAAATCAGGACCATGACAAACTCATATAATCACAACTGACAACGTAATAACATCATATAGAAAGTACAATCCCAAAACCTCTGGTTTTAAGTCCTAGGTTCATTTAACCCAACAGATACGCGATAACATGATAACATAGAAGAGCACTCAAAATATACCATTTATTTGATCACGCACTCAAATCACATCAAGGCATAATAAATTTCATATTTAGAATGCATAAAATAAAATATAAAGTCCACGTAGGAATAAGAAAATTTATGATTTCTAATCATGCAAATTCACTTACTCAATAAAATTACTATTTAGAAATAATTAAATATTCCATATTGATAAAACATTAACATCTATAGATCTATTTATAACAATAATTTATAAATACATCTAAGAATAATTACCAATCTCCGGTTATAATTACAAAATTATAGAATACCTAGATACAACATTAAGCATTAAAAACTAATCGTTCAAATACATCTCTATTTGACTTAATAAGTACCATAGGTCTAAATGTTTAACACTTGACCGTTTCTAATGATAAAAAAAAAAAATTTAAAAAAAATTACCCCTAAACTAATTTAACATTAACTCTAAAATAATTTAAAAATTAATAATAAATTAATCCTGAACTAGTCATAAATCAATTTAAAATTAGCTAAATTAATTTAAAATTAACTAAACTAATTTAAAGTTTAAAATATAATTTTATTAACTAAATTTCAAATTTAACAAATTTAATTAAACTAAATTTTAATTAACTAAATCTAATTTAAACAATTTTTAATTAAACCAAACTTTAATAATAATAAAAAAACATAAAAAAAAATAGAAATAATATGGGAGGGGTCCCCTGTGGCCCCCACCCCCTACCCATACACCGCCGACGCCATGGCTTCCCTCTGGGAGTACCGCTGGCAGCCCTTGCCGTGCGGCGGTAGGGTACCTGCCGTAAGGCAGGCCCTGCCTCCCATGACAGGTACTACCGAGCAGTCCCCTATGAATAGGGACAAGGGGTTCTGATGGCCCCCACCACCCGCCCTCCAATGCAAAAAGAACTAAAGCTTTGGTGTTATTTAATTTTTTTTAATATTTAAATACTAACAAAACACCGTTTGAAACCCAATTTAGTATTAATTAATTTTTTTAAGCTTTAACACATGCATTTATAAAGCAAAAGCCATGTTTAATAATTTAATTTTTCTTAATAAAATTATTTCCGGAAACAGAAAATAAAATATCAAATAAATATTTTGTTTTTTCTTTTTTTTGTTTTTTTCATTAGACTGGTGTAATTTTTAATTAGCTCTGTATTTTTTTTACAGGGAGCTAATTTTTTTTCCAAACAATAATTTTCAAGGAGCAATACAAAAGGGGGATTTATTTTTTTCCTTCCCTATAGTCCCAACTATAGGCAATTTTAATTTATCATATTCTAGGAGATCCATAAGGATTTATTCAATGAAATTTTGACAGCACTTCCTTACTAGGGTGATATAAATTTTCCTTTGAAAATCAGGGATCTAGGTTTCCATAAACGCATATTTCAACAATAATTTTAAACTAGAAACCCTAATACCCTTTTACATTTTAATGCTACAAAATGAAACCCTTTGTGCCCGCAAACACAGATCTGACATGCAAGTTTGAGTAAAACACGAAATTGATCTAAACATTACTTTCCAATTGAAAACTTCAAACACACATAATAATCAAGCAAGGAATGACCAAACGAAGGATTCTTTGCTTTTCGGATGCATAGAAGACAGGGATCTGAAAACTAGAATTGACATGAACAAGACCCTACCTCAATAACTGTTGAAGAATGCACAATACAAAATCCAAGGAAGGAGAATTCCAAAATTATTCTCCAAAACCAAGCGCACACCAAAGCTTTCAAAAATGCTCCCAAAAACCTGTTATGTTCAAATGAGAGAAGAATCCCCCTAGTGAGGATCCATTTTCCCTAATTAAGCAAACCCTCATGCCAACACATTTAGTTAACTCCTAAAAGGACTCCTCTCCAAAATTGAAAGAAAATAACAATTAATAATTAAAATATCTAATTACTTGCACAACTCAATTTTGACTCCTAAATTCAAGTTGAGATCTCTTGAGTTTGAAAATACTTTTTCAACGAAATCTTGCACATGTAATTAATAAAATACTAATTTAAACAACTTAAATATTTACATCACAATAATCCATGCAACTAAATATTTAATTATTTAATTAAACATAAAAGCTTATTTACTCTAATTTCAATTAAATATTCAATTAAATACTAATATTCAATAATTGCACTTTAATAAAACTTTCAATTAAACATAGGTATTTAATATAATTTTCAATTAATTAAATACCCTATATTTAACAATTAATTACAATAATATTCAATTAAATAAATAAAATGATATAACACCCACATAATCACATCAAGCACCTGAAACTGATAACATGCAAAATCAAACATGATCAAGGAAAGGGATACATGAATTCCTATCAACTATACGAATTTGGTCAGGGTAGTCAAAATAGATACTTGTCCACTAACTAGGACAATTTGGTTTAGGATAGGATTTGGACCTGAAAACTATCTCCCCTCTCTTACCATTGAGATTAATGTGATAGGGCATGCTCACTCCTTCCAATTCAGGGAAGACGTAGCCCGATACCTGCAATCCTGTCATCACAAAGATGAATATACATGCATATATCATATAGAAAACAATAGTTGAGACTAGGTTATTGTGTGGATCTCGCCGAAACAAGTAACTATGACTCTGTCCCATACCATACGAAGCACATCAAATAGTAACACAAAACATACCATGATCCATGTGCATATAAATCTAAGGTCAGTATTGTCAAAAAACCATAATCAAAATGAAATCCTAACATATACATAAGCATCATAAAACAACCATAAATCACATATACACCAATGATATAACTTACTAACAATGGATCAATAACATACTGAAATGTAATACATAATATCATCTAAACCATTTGATTAAGTCAACTCATAGATCCAAAATGCCTATAAGAGTTTGGCATCCACAAACTGAAAAGCAACCTAGGAGGTGCATATTATAGCATATCCCATTTTAGAATCAAAGGCATTCAAATAGTTGCTAAACATACCTCTTCATCTAGCCTTATCTTCTAAAATAGCTTGTGCATAGCTCTCTGAAATCTTGTATTTAACTCTATGACTTCTTCATTATTATTCTTTTCAATATTGTTAAATTCATTAAAAAAAAAGCCTTTATTTGTTTTATCTCCATATTGATCCTTAAACAAATCAATCAACTCATCCATAGAAACAACAGATCCATTAGAAAGGCTCCTAAACCATTCTCTTGCATCTTCCACTAAGGACTGAACAAATAATTTTATTAATAAATCATCATGAGTGATATTCAAATCATCAACAAAATCAATGAATTTCCTTAAATGCGTTTCACAAGAGATAACATTGTTACCTGCAAATTTTGGGAGCTTTTCTCCTATATGACCCTCATCTTTAGGAAAGGCATTAGGATATTCAGGGATACCAACAAAATTAAATTTTTTGTACCTTTCAGTATGCAATGGTTTCCTTTGAAAGCTATCATCCTCTTTAGAAGTAATGGCCTTTGTTTTAGAAGCAGTAATATTCTTCGGGCCAGTATAAGAATATTTTGAAGACTATAAAAAATCTATCTTCTTCTTCATTTCAATGGTAGCAGCCTCCATTTGTGCCTTTTCCAACATTTTCTCCATGGTTTCTTTTTCAATTCTCAGTTTCTCTAAATCAATGTCCAACCTGGACATTTGTTCGGTTAAAGGCTTTTGAAACTTAGGTTCTTGATTCCTACCTTCACTCATCTTTTTCTTTCCTTTATCCTTTTGTGAAGTAGGAGCCTTATGAGTGAATGGTATTTCTTGGTCCTTCTGAGACCTCTCTGTATCTTTCATACTTTGATGTTTTGAAAATCTTCTTCTATTCTTATCAACATTCTTATGGACATTCTTTTTCTTTCTCATTTCTCTCTCCCTCTTCATTTGTTGAACCAGGGAAAGCTATTTCAAGATGAACTTCTCTTCATTTTCCAGCATATCAGAGGGAGCATCTTCTGAATCTGAACTAGATGTGCTAGTCTCTTCTCTCTCATTTGAAGTAGAGGTGACTGTGGGTGTTTCTAATACCCTCTCAGTAGCTTCTTCATACTCTGAAGTATTTCCATCGTGAGAATGCTGACTGGTATTCATATCTCTCCTAACATTACCCTCTTTACCTCTTGGAGGGGTCTCATCCATGTTAACTAGATTTCTCTTTTTTCTCCAAGACATTTCCATCCTTGAGGATGATGGGAGTCCACCATATAATACTTTCTCAGGATCAGTTCTCATCATTGACCTAGTATTCATTCTAAAAGATATTCACTCAATTTGTACTAATCTCATAGATTTTCTTTTAGAGTCGTTGCCCAATAACTTGGGATGAATGACTACTTATCGAAGGATAACTTTGACAACCACAACTGATATGATTTATAAAATTTTTAAAACTTTGGAACACCAAATTTGAAACACAAGAGATTTCTGACTACTTGGACTAGAGATATTCTAAAATTTCTTAACCAAAATTTATAATCTCTAATCCCCAGTAGAGTCACCAATTTGTTAGGGTTTTTTCTTGGAAGGCCTCTGAGATATGTTTGAATATTTAGACAACTCTATGACTCCCAATGCCTTTTGATACTTTGACTCAAGCAAGAGAAACACTAATTGATGAGGTGTTTTGATAACACCAGGGATACCTTTTACCACCTCCTTTTTTTTTGAGATCCACTGACTCAGGTAGGTTTTATCTATGACTGATTACTGACTTGACAATATCTTTAGAGTGGATTATACTTTATGTGTTGAATGCTCTATTTTTAGATGGACATGTATATAACAATGCAGATAAATATGACAATTCTAAAAAAAAGCTAGACAATCCAAATCAATATCTTAGTGATAGCAGACATCAACATAACAAGGAATCACATTCTTCTTTCCTTTTATAACTCTTATGAATCTAGGAGGAATAACCTATTTGATTTACTCTTCAAGAAATCAACAAACTTCAACTGTAACCTTTAGGAGTACAATTGATTCTACATAAAATACTCT
>MU224133.1:521764-533139 GCA_018584345.1 Thuja plicata | reverse complement strand
AACCTATTTGATTTACTCTTCAAGAAATCAACAAACTTCAACTGTAACCTTTAGGAGTACAATTGATTCTACATAAAATACTCTGAAAATGATTGGTTTGAATAGTATTTGAATATTTGGATGATGATAGACCATAAAATCAATTCCTAGACTAGTGCCTGTCCTTTGGGCTTATAGATTCAATAAGTTCACAGAAATACACAAAAATAAAATACTGTAAGCTACCTTACAACTTACATGCAATTCAGATAAAATGCCTTACAAATTATCTTATCACCTCTATAGTATTGTATCAAACCCTTAACTATTTTTATGCTCACTAAAACTACTCACAAAACTTAGTTCTTTCCTTGAAATAAACTTGCAAGTAATTAGATAGCTACCTTGTAGCCAAAATGCTTAAAAATGCCTTGCAAATTTAAACATAAAAGAGCATACAAAAAAAATAAAGAGACAACAATGAAAATTGAGTAAAATTGCACTTTATTTTATTGATATGGTCTTGCTCTAGTACATAAAAAGCTTAAAAGCTTGAAGACATAGACACAAATCTAGAAAGTCTAATTTTTAATATATTTCATCTCCCTTGATTTTTACAATCTTGGTGTATTTATAGGTCCTTAACCATCTTGGAATCCTTTATGTTAGGATACAACAAGCTTTGGATGGTTTAAGGAACCTAACCCTAAAAGTATAGAAAAGACAAAAGAAAAGAATGTAGAAGCGGTGGAAGGACAAAAATAGGGGATAAAATCTGATACTCTTTGTCCTATTCTAGAATCTGGCACCTTTGTCTGACAATGTTCAGGATATCTTCTAGTATTTATAGAAATACTAAGTGACCGCCATTGTAGGATAACTTACACTCATCTTCATTAATAGCTAACCTCCCTGTGCTCAACGATCAGGCGCCAAGTGTTCCCCTTCATTCTTCATCTAGGACCTCCTCCTCCACCACAGGCTTCTTTTTCTTGGGTCTAGTCATCAGGTCCCATGCTATCACTTCATCTTTTGTTGGCCACTTAAATCTCTATGTACTCTATACATGTGCCTTCTACCTTTCCCATCTGACATTTGTGATGATTTTAACATCCACTAGGAATTTGTTCATGTCAGTCTCTACTTTGAAGGCTTCATCCAAAATCTTATTGAAACCTTCCAAATCTAAATATGATCCTGAAATAAATGCTTCATTGCTGGGCATTTTTCTGTCAAATTCACTCCTCCAGGCCTCTAAGGCCTTCACTTGATCATCTTCTCCTTTCAGAGGAGGAACAAATCTATTAAAATTTGGAGAAAATAGGCTTAACTTAGCCTCTACCTAATTCAACTTACCCTTAAAAAATGACAAGGCTCTATTAACCTTTTTGACTTCATCTTCAACCTTAGTCACAACCTCAGGTAAATCTGATCTAAGAGGCAGAAAATAGGCAAGTTTTTCAAACAATTGGACCCTAGGAGACCAAATAACAAAATAGGGGTTTAAAGTGGCAATGCACCCTGTTACTTCTGCATGTAGGGTGGGCAATTTATTATAAGCTTTCAAGATGACATCTATTTTATCTTTTAGTATGCCAATCCTATGCTGCAAAATGCATTTTAATGTATTTAGGGCTATTTCATTCTTCTTTTTGCCCATATCTTCTTTCCCAACCACTTCCTCTGATTTTCCCTTTTCCTCTCTTTGCAAGGGCTACTCTAGAGGCACATAAACCACCTCAGGTTTCTCTTCTAGTTGCTTCATCAATTCAACACTTACCTGATTTTGTTGGTGTATCTTTATGTGGCACAATTCCCTATATTTGGCTAGGGCACTGGTTTCCTCAACCAAAATGCCACACTTCTCACACAATTGCTTTGGTTTGTCTTCATTAAAGTGAGCCTAGTGAGTCATGATCTGAGAAATTTCCAGATCTCCTGTATTCTGCACTGTCCAAACCATTTGATTCCCCACCATATTTTCCTAAATATTCACCAATTGAGGATTTTGGTCTTTAGGACATAGGCTCCACATGGCCAAAGCTTGTGACTTTGGACTATATCCAAACCCCTTTATCATATCACCTTTTTGAACTTTGCTTTCCATTTTAAGGTCTAGCTACTTCCTGATTTGGTCAATAATGAATGTTGAGGCCAAGTCCCAGCCCTCAGCAAGCAGAATGCCACTATTCAAAACCATTTTCCTTGCCTCGTCTGGTGAGATATCTTCACTGTCAGGGTCATAAGCTTGTAATGCTAACAGAGCCTCATTTGTAACCATTTCTTCTCCATCTAATTTCAATTGAGCCCTTATCTGCTCTTTCTTGTGCCATCTCAAAAAGTCTTTGAATTCATCAGTCTTAATGAAATTATCATCACTCAAAAATTGTTGCTGATGTAACAATCTCTCATCAATACATGCCTTTAGAGGCAACTCTATATTCTCCTCTTCATCCTGTTGCTGCCTCTTCCCCTGTGTGATTATATTTCTTAGGTTATGATCATATAACCTATTTCTAGGAATGAGGGCACTTACTCTATCTCTTTTCTTCTCCTACCTAATAGATTAAGTCTGACCAATGTCAAATTTTTGCCTCTTAGCAGAAGTCTCTTCTACGTCATCGGGCTGAGAGACTTCTGTTAGGTCAATGATATGGCCCTCTCCTCCCTACAACTGTGGTGCCTCTGCAACATCCTGTTGGGGCTGATCAAACTAAGGTGGGCGGGCATAATCACCATCACTATTACTCTCATACTTTGATTTTGAATGCTCAGGCTCTTTAGCTCCTTTTTCATCCAAAACATTATCCAATTGTTCATAGAGTTTATAAAAATTATCAATCATAGAGTTAATCTTGTCAAAATAAGGAAGATTAGGGTAAAAGCCTCCAAAAGACAACCCATTTCTCTTTATTTTCTTTTCTAGATTCAGCAATTCTTGAATCCTCTCCCTCCTTGTTCTGATTTCATCTTCATCAAGAAGATTTCTTGATGCATCATCTTCTATACATAAACAATGCACATTTGTATTAGGGATGGTAGGAGTTAAAATTTTCCTGACTCCTGCCATGAATCCCTGAGGGTTAATATACCTGTATGATGTTGCTCCCACCTTATAGCTCTCCAACCACTTACTCACTAAATCAATGGCACCCTTGCCAATGGTAAAATTAAAGATCTTAAATTGTCTAGGGGTTAAGGTCCCCTTCCTGTGTCACGCAAAATGTTCATTATCTGTTAACAATAGTTGCTAGATTAATTCCATGGCAACAACTCTGGATGGCACATGGTAAGGTAAGACATGAGGTGGATGTGTACATCCATATACCCTAATCATGGTGAAATACTCTTCTAAGAAGAAGTCTCCCCAGTTATGATCACCCTCACACTTGTCTACATACTCACAAGGCCTCAATAGTTGCAACACCTTGATTGGGAGCCTGGTTTTGCTGATACCCATGCTCTGCATCAGTGGATATACAATCTAGTTTTCAAATCCATAGTAGTCGCAATCCTTGGATGTATAATTCCAAATCCTAACCCAAAACTGAATGGGATTAGGTCAACCCTAGAAAATCCTTTGAGGATTCAAGTTATTCACATCCATGATCCCAAAGATAAAATGTAATAGCAAATGCATTAGGATGGAATAGTGGAAGAACCTAGGCTCCTTCTCCTTTGGGTCCTTCATCTTCTCTGAGTAGCTATAAATCCCTCATGCATTTTATCTATAATATACTATATATAATCATAATTTGTGCTAGAATTCACATCTTGCAAGTCTAACACCATCATCAAAACTCTAGCATTTATCTTTTCTGCCCCTCCATCTATCCCTAACACTCTACACAGGGCATAGGCAATATACTTGATATAAAAATGTAGGTCTTTGAAGCAGTAGGGTGCAGTCCCAGGTATAGGAGTGAGATGATTCCTAACCTCTTTAAGCATATGCTTTTGCAATTGGGTCCTAGCAGCACTAGGTTATAACCTATACCTCTCTCCTTATCTAGTAAGGTTTATCTTGGTGGACATAGTACTGTATAAGCCAAAGGCTTGCATAAATGAATTCCTATTTAAAATCAATAGGGAAGTACCATCATTTTTCTTGACTGTTTTGAAAAAAGCATCATAGTGGCTAGCAAGACCTAGAAACAAGTCTACGTCTATAAAAACATCAGGAACAATTAACCTAGCAAGGCCACAAGTCCAAGGGTTTGAAAGAAGGATAGCCTTATCAGAATTATTATAGAAGTAATTGTAAAGAGAAAAACCTGTTGATCCTAGAGTGTGAGCATCTCTAATCTCACAGTAATCATCTGCCAGCGAATTTGCATTGGCCCTCTTGTTCTGTGTAGAACATGGCAACAACTTCAAGAATTCATTAGAGTAATTCCTTTTTCATTTTGCATCATCATCAACTTCATCACTTCTCCCACTGGTTGAAGCCACACTGACCACTTTACTCATCTTTCTCTATTTCAATCCTCTCTTTTACCGATATTGAAACAAATTTATGCTCAGCGTACTGTTCTTCTCTATTCATTGCCTAACAATTCAAGAAAATTGATAACCAGATAGGTACTCTACAACTAACCAATTTTTTCTTTCTGACAACAAAAGACCTAGCACTTCTTCGCTCTGCAATTTTGAAAGTATGATAAGTTGAAAATGAGCTTTCAATCAACTTTTTATGGTAACTTCTCTAAGTACAAAGCTCATCATTTGAAAGAAAATCAATTCTACTTTCAATTTAGCATGCTATGAAATTAATTGAAATCCTAGCCGTAGTTCATGACTATGACAGGAGATCAAAATCATATATGTGCATTTTCAAAAAAACCCTTATAAAATTCAAATAAGGTGACATGTCTTCATATGATTGGCTTTCTGTCAGACATCTCAGCTATCCTTTTTCATATAGTAATTAATCCTCTAGATTCTCATTGGATGCCAAATCTTTCACATTGTCATGTCAGCAACTGTAGCCTTTTCAAAATTTTCATATTCAACGACCACGCGACTGTGTAGTATCTCCTTGTCACTAAAAAAACTCCTAACCCTTAATTCTTCTAGAGATCTAGCAACTGTGTTATTTTCTTTACTTGGCTAACCATAGTTATCTTCTGGCGATCACATGAGTGAAGGGATCAAAGTCGCAAGATGATATACTTAACTCTAAGTTTATTCGGAGACTCCATGACTGATGGTTATCTTCACCTTTTATTGTTATCTCCAAGTTGTTGAATGTTATTTTTCTTTACAAGACCCTGTGACTAACCTTGGTTTCCCAATCACTGATTACAAGTGTTAGTTGACAATTCTTTTAGAGACTACATGACAAACTTTAACCTTTGATTTTAATTCAGAGACTATGTGACAAACGGTTATCTCAATGTCACAAGCACTTTTATCTTTAAGCATTTTCAATCAGAGACTTCACGACCATCATTGATCTTTCCACCCTTTTGCATCCCATGGCTCCACTAAGTCACTGAGTATTCATTAATACCTTTAAATTATTTGGAGACTACGTGACAATAAAGAACTTTATACTCTTATTCTCCTAATCTCCAGATGACCTTTTTCTTTTGGGAGACCACGTGACTAACCTTCATCTTGTGCATTGTGGACACGTGTCTCTTCTAACTATTTGTCTCTGAATCACTCAATAAACACTGAATTAGTATCCTAATCTAGCGACTACCTGACAGTCTCATATTCTAAACACCTTGCGGTTTGTCGTGAAGTCTTAGCATCTTTCACTTAACTGTCATCTAACTTGGAGACTACGTGACACAAACCTTTTAACACATAACTTAACTGCATCCCAATTTGGAGACCCTGCGACTGAAGCAATCGCTAAGTCTCATAAACATTTACTAACTAGTGGCTTCTTCATGCGACATCGCGACTTAACTGTTCACCTTGGTTGCTGACTGCTGACGTACTTCTTTATTGGGAGACTTTGTGACTGAAGGGCTCTGCCAAGTCTCATTAAAAATAAAGAATATTCTATTTCCTTAAGAGACATCCTGACAATAGTTAATCACCAAGTCTCATAACAAAAAGGAATATGTTGTTAGTATCAAGCGACCAGGTGACTATTAAAAAAGACGCATGACTTAAGTTCTTCAAAAAAGTAACACAAAAATAGAACCCTGATTAACATTTTAGGGTTTTTCAGCATTTTGACTTAGAACAGAGATTAGGGTTTTGAGGTATTGCATTATTCATGTAGAATTTGACCCAAAAACCCAGAAACTTCATAGGGATATTATGAGAATGAGATAGTTCTAACTTGGGAAAGAAAAGAGTATGAGGCCAATAAAAAATTTAGGGCAAATGAACAAAAACTAGGAATACAACCAATAGGGTCCTCCTCATTGGCAGCTATGATAACCAGACAGAATTTCACTAAGGTGGAGTCTACTAAAATTCTGGATACCGGGGCTTCACTTATAAGGAAGAAAAAGAAGGTGACACCTACACCCAGTGCATCTGCCATCCCCAGCATGCCAGAGATGCCCCCTATAGATGTAAGTTCAAACTCTCCCGAACTAGAATATATCACGAACTCCTCACCCCTGCATGACAATTTTGATAACACCTTCTAGACAGAGGAGCTCCTGGAGATTCAACATGGTATAAGTCATGTGATGGAGGAGATTGTAGCTCAAGACAAAGAAGAGGTCCCCATAGAGAAAGAAATCCTGGAAGAAAAATATACATCAAAGAAAGAGGCTCGAGAAGAAATATAGACAGAACCTGAGCAAGAGAGGATACCGGTCTACAAGACCGAGAACACGCCAAGGCAGCCCACAAATGTGCAACTGATGGTCAAAGAACCTAGACTCGAGGGAACAACCATACCTCCAACAATCACACTTCAAACGCCTTTAGCACTTTTAGTGAGGTAGTAACAACAGCTGCCTTGCTAAATTTTAGCCAGAGACCTCACCCACCTCCGGAGGATGTTCCAATGGAGGAGAACGCTCGAATAGATGAAGCCAATGTGGCCTAGGAGCAGTAGCACCAAATGGACTAGGAGGTCCCAGATAAATAAAACAAAGAAATAGTTGACACCACGAGGGACGAAGTCCCTAAAAATATAGATGAAATTGAGATTGAGGAAAAGATCCTATATAGTGCAACAAAATACACCGATATGGCAGAAATCATTGAGGGTTCTAGAGAACAGGAAATAGAAAAGGAAAAAGAATAGGAGGAACCGGAATAAGAGGTGGATAAAGAGACTGAAGATAATGTGCATTCTAAGAATGTGCCACCAGATTCTGAAAGGAATCCTGATGAACAGGTCTTGATAATGAAGCCGCCCCAGCCACCCCAATGGCTGGTGGAATCCAAGAAGAGGAAAGCCCCAGTGGCAGCCATAAATGCTCCACTCTTGTTGGCCAAAATGATGGCAAGGAATACAGAGGCTAAGAATCCCAAGAAAGCACTAGCAGTCCATATCCTCTAGACTAGTCCCATCGGTATTACATTTGTGACCATCGCAACACCCACTCTTGATGAAGATGCAGTGGCCATGAGGCCCGAAGAATACAGTATAGCAGAAGTAGCATTGGGGAAGATGGATAAGAAAGGTGAATTGGACTTGCTGAAAGAGGCCACCAAGGCAACAGAGGCTAGATACCTCAAATAGGGCCAAAATATGCAAGAGGAAAGAGAAACAAATGCCAATCTCCTCGCACTCCTGGCAGAACTGACACAACCCTTGTCAGAGGTCCACCCTGGAACCCCTTCCTCTGGATTGCCACTTGCATAGGGAAATGTGGATTCTCTATGGATAATGAAGAAGAAAGTGCAAGCTATGGATGGGTGGGTCACCAAGCAGGTGACCACAATGAGACAATTTTTGGCGACGTCCCTCCCAAACCTTTATAGGGTTGATTTTGTTCTCAGCCATGCAAGAGGATCCACTCACATATGGGAGCAGGATTTGGAAAAATATGAAAAGTGGAAGACCGGGCTAGAAGAGATCTGCAACATCGGTGAAGAAGTCGCCATAGAGTCTGGAAATTTGAGAGATGAATAGTATGATTCTCTCTAGGTCTAGTACTCCAGACTTGCCCTCAAAATCAAGGTTTGCAAGGAACTGGTTAAGACCTTGAAAGAGAAGATAATGGTAGCCCGATATCCTTTGGGTTTTTTTAAGGCATTTGTGGTCGGGGTATCACAAGTCAATCCCTTCACCATTGGAACATTTACCCTAGAGGACTATGTCCTTAGCAAGTTTGATGAGCACATGGAGTCCTTGTATCTGCAAGCCAAAGATTTTGACCAGGGAAGGCTATCTAGGTTGTCTAAAACAATGATCTAATCACATGATGCCATCAAAATGATGGATGAATTTTGGAACAGGGCCAGAGAAGTTGAGGAGGCATTGGAGGCTGTCTACAGTTGGTGGGACATTATCCAAAGTATAGATGAAGAGAGCATAGGCCAAGTATTGGAGGCTTGGGAAAAATCATGAGGAGTAATAAGGTCCTCCAGATTCTGGAGATGTTCAGTAGAAGATGTGTTTTGTATTCATTTATTCTTTTGGAATGCGAGTTCTCGGATCCCAAAATTCTGGATCCTACATTTTTGTATTCTTTAAGTGACTTGTGTCCTAGTTCCCAAGGCCGAATGGTCAGTTTCAAGGAAGTTAATAAAGTTTGTCAAAAGGTGGGTAACCGCAACAAGGCACGTCAGATCAACAAGAGGTTTTATAACAGATGGTCTTCCCGAGGCATCGATTCAATGATACACCTGGCACATCAGAGATAGTGAGCCACCTTCCCATTTATGAGGCATGTAGCCTTGATCCCCAGGGGATCAGATTTCTTCTCTCTCCTTTCGGCTCTCTTCTCGAGGCTGATTCTTCCACTCTACTTTTCTTGTCTTATTCTTCTGACATGTCAAACCTTTTCCATCTCGAGGTCTTTTGTAGCATGGTGCAGGTAGTACCAGCCACCAAATAATGTATTATATTTTGAAGTGTAAAATAAGTTATGGTTAGGTTTAGGTCAAGTAATGTGTATAAATAATAAGTCCGACCTCATTCCAAGGGTTGGTGAAATTTATGATTTTGTAGTCCATAGCTAATAGCAATCTGGTTTTCTTAGTTCTTAGTTGCAGAGCTCAATGCTCCATATTTTTAATATTTTGGTAGTTAAATTATCCCTTGGAGCCACCATTGTATTGTGCACCAGTGCTTGCTGGAAAAGATGTTAATGAAGAAAGAAGAGTACTCTCAATGATGTTGTTTGCATTCTGTCTTCTGGGTTAGCGGTATTTTATGCTTTGTGTTCTTTATGTCCTTTTCTCTGATGCTTAAAGTAGATTAACAACCTCCTCTCCTTTGCTACTGATAAAATATGAATTGATGGTTGTATATTTCTTTGGTATTTAGTGTAGTGTGTTAGAGCATTGTTGATGCCTTGAGTGTTTGGTATAACTATAGGTAGATGAAATCTTTCTAACTCTGTAGTATCTTTTGAAGTTTATTTGTTAAATGAATGCGCGCTTGTAGGAAAGCCCACTCACTTGAATCCCTAGAGAGGATGAGTTGAAGATAACTAGCTATCCCCCTCAAACAAAAATAGTTACATCTCCCAACTGAGCTCCGCACCATCGAGACCTGAATCTCACATACTTGGAGGCCCGGGGAATCTCATTTCCCTAGACAACCTTTATAGGTGAAGTTGGCCGGTACCTCAGTACCCGGTGACAACTTACCTCTATTGGCGGACCCAATCACAAAGTCCTGTCAACAAATAGTTCATCGGCAGCCTTCCAAGACTGCCTCCTTTCCTTGTTTTTCTTTTTTTCTTTCTTTTTGCATTTGTTTTCTTGGATCCTAGCATGTTTCCTTCTTCTTTTAGATAGGTATGATTTGCATGAAATCTAGTCCCTTGAATGGTACCCTATGGATTTGGTTAGTCTGGAATCTATTGTTAGTAGGGTGGAATTTGTCTGCACTTTGGCGTCATCTTGTGCATATGGTAAATGTTATGGGTAAGCTTCATCATATTCATATCTTAATATTCTTGACATTGGCTAATATAAGATCTAAGAAGCAAGTGATCGCATGGTCCTTGAGGGTAGATCGGTTGCACTAGTTATTGACCAAGTCTGAAAATCATAAAAATATCTCGGGTCTAAAATGTCTCTCCTATTCAGCAATTAAAATGGGTGGCAAGGTGAAAGAATTACCACCGTTAAAATTAGCTAAGCTTAAGGTTCATGGTGAAAGGAGTACCACCTTCCCACCTTCAAAGAAAAAAAAGAAAAGAAATGAAGAATAGATAATTCTGGGATCTGGGAGATCACACAAGATGTGATGATTTTGGTTTAACATATTCAATGCATCCTCTCTGCTTCTCCTGAAAGTCATCGGCTTGATTTTCTTTCAAAGCACACACCTCAAAATTGACAAAGGAATTAAATATTGAATCATTGATGAGTCAAATTTTATTAGACACCCCGTGCCTTGCAAATAGTATACTCCAGGTAAAGATAACTTTTGGTTTTGCTAACCAAAGATTCTAAAGTTCTCAAATGCACTAAGGCATTCATCCCAGTTACTCACCATTTTTTATGCTCTACATACCTATCCCTACATTTTGTAGGAAAAATGTTGGGTCCCCCTTTTTTGTCTTTTTCCTTGTTTCATTTCCTTTTTGTTTTTCTCCGACCTTTTCTTCCGCAACAGTCGTTCTCTTTTCTTTTTGGTTTTCTTTCCTCTGGGACCGATTCCCAAAGTTCTTTTTATCTTCTTTGTCGCCGGATTTCTAGACTCCGGGATTCTCTGTCACCATTTCCTCTTTTTCTAGAGGGTGTGGTTGCATGCGATCCTCAGGCCCGGAGTTCAGAGGGTTTACCTTTCTTGGGGTTTGTGAAAAGAAGCAACATATTTTTACCCTACCGGTATAAATAAAGATTAACTTGTCACTTTCATATTTACCGCAAAAAATATTACACAAAGTGATTAAGGCGATTGAACAATGATTTAAATGTAATTTTTTGTCAATGCTTAACAATGCTTAAACAATGATTATCAGTGGTGCGTCTATTTTCATTTTAAGTTAATCAATTGCAGAGCACCTCCCGTGCTCCTCTTCCTGCATTTCCTGGTGTTAAGGTAGGTCTTTCATGTCACGCCCCGCCAGGGAACCCAGGAGGACAAGCCAACTAACTACTAAGAGATGTGAATATATATATATTTTTAATGAAATATTACAACTAATCTAAGTCCTCACAGGTTCCCTAACACCGCTATCAAAGAAACATAATCTAATCTATTCATTTACCCATTAAGGCATTGATTGATTAATATAAGTTTGCAATTCATTCCTTTACTCTTAACATTAAGTTACATGTATAATCTT
>MU224133.1:494798-517769 GCA_018584345.1 Thuja plicata | reverse complement strand
ACATATATACATATATATACATATATAAACATATATATATACATATATATATGTATATATATATGTATATATATATATTTATATATATATAAACATATGCATATGTGTGCACCCATATGCCTACGTGTATATATATCCATAATTATAAAACATACATTTACGAATACACTTGACCAATCTTATTGCAATGTATTTAATTTCATAATACAAACATATTATTACTAACTGACGGTCATTCTATAAGAGACAAAATCCACATAAAAATCACTACTCACCTAGTCCTAGGGACTATAATTAATCTCCACAATAATCAACTTAAAACACCAAGCTAACATAATCGGAGATCAATCCACAACCAAAGGACAAATCCAAAAGGACCCAACTCAGGAACAAGGATCAGGGATAGGCATAATCTTGCAGGACCTGGTACTGTCTCTGTAACAATAACAATGGTTGAGTATTTTAGGGCACGCTCAGACCTATGAAGCCAGTGAAGTTGATGCCCAGTACCTGTAGGCCTGCATCACCGAGAAGAAATACATGTGCATTTATGTACATATTAAAGAAGACATTGCAGAAGGATGATTGGGATCGATACATCATGTGGAGCTCATCTATGTGAGTAACTACAACTTCATCTCGAATCATGAAAACACGTCATGTATATAGGCACACACACAGACAAGGAATGTAACATGAGGGTTAGAATCCTTAGAATTGGGTTATTCAATAATAGATACTAATAATAAATCACCATATCATAATAAATGTCCTAAACCATTAAGTGACAAACAAGATTCATCAAAAGTAACCTTAATAAAAGAATATATTTCTATCCATCCAGCACATATCACATAACATCCTAACTATTTTTAGAAAGGTATTGAAGGTCTTTTATACATACATGGAGATAAACACATACATAAACGATACCTTCAGACAATATGTCTGATATTAGAATTCTTTGGTACAAGCCGATGAAATCATTATCAACAACTTATAGGAAAACAAGTATTAAGCTATAAGGAAACATCTAAATGATCTGACTTCATTCAAAAACATGTATTTAGGGTTAGAGTGTTATTACATCATCCCTCCCTTAGATTCAACTTACTTCTGGAAGTCAGAAGAGATGAAATGAACTATACACGTAAGTTGTAAACTATTATCAAATATAATTGCAATATTACTACTCTAGTACCTACTTTTAATGACTATATGCATACTTCTCCAATTAAGAGTGTTGATAAATCTTATTACAATTATAGTGTAGATTAACTTGGTTCTAATGCTAAGGGACTCTCAAAATAATTACCTATTTGATTGTTTTACTTTATGTAGTAATTTTACCAACATATACTAAGATTAGAGTATTACTTCAAAATTACTTTTATCAATTTGAAAATCCAAAGTATTCCTGTTTTATTAACATTAGTGTATTAGAAAAATGTGTGTTCTACGAATCAAAATTGTCATTCCCTTACACTATAAAATTTTCCTATCTCTAGTAGCCAACATAAAAGAAGGAATTTATGATAACTTTTCTATTTTGAGACACAATCTAATCCTACACAATACAACAAATGAAACTTTATTTCAAATAGGGTTCCAAAAATTGTGTTTCTTACCAACTATGCATGTCAAACATAGAGGGTTAAATAACATTTATACTTATTATGTTCATGAAGGTAATATATCAAACAATTGTTACTTAGCTTTGTAATCATGAAACTGAAACAATCCATACACTTACCTTTTGTGATAAAGCACAATTTTATAAGAGATCTTTTGGAAGACATAAAACAACCTCTTTTAGAAAGTAAACAGTATTATCTTTCATCAAGATGTAAATATACTTTCAATACTTAGGACACATGCACATTTATAATACGTATTTTCTAAGTCATCTTTCATAATGATTGTAGGGTTAGATTTCCAAAACGCATTCACACCCCTACAAGAAATCTAATCAATTTCCCAAATTTTCATGTTAGGCATTTACATATAGCATTTAATTAATGTCAAACAACAATGTACAAGAGTTCTTTCAAGTTCCCTATTCCGTAATGATTGTAGATCCATCAAGAGAGGAAAAAGCACATGATTCCTACTCCTATCTTCATAACCACAACATTTAAATCAGTAATATTAACTAATGTACATAAATTTAATTTCTACCCTTTACTTATTTGTAACATTTCCCTTATACCCTTTAATATTTTTGAGATGATTCTTGTATTGAGCAACATACATAACAATATTCTTATAGCATTTATTTTCGACAGTAACTTCTTATTCATAGTCAATCAATCACTTAGTGTTGTTAATTACTACTAAGGTGTTGATCACAATGTATATAAAACTTGAATTTTTTTCCATAATACTCCTCTAGGATCCTAACCAATCACTAGGCATCTAGAGATACATATAATTAATAAAAACTTCCATCATTAGTATAGATAATTCATCATCACACATACTCTTTTCTAGACTTGTTTGATTGTGTTAGCTTAACTCATTTTCTATGCAAATTAACATGGCATGCATAAATAATATAAATTCTTACGAAAATAGGAATAAAAATTATTCTTCCAAAATGCAAAAGTTAATTATAGCCTATGGTAAAAGCTTGGGGACATAGGTCCTTCACCCAGGGGTCTCTTAATTGAGTATTTTACAAATTTTATTGATATATTATTGCCTTGTCTAAACAATTTTAGTCCTTCCAAAATTATGTATTAAGAGGGAAGAGAGATAGAAAAAGAGAAAAAATGCATATGGTAATAAATTATTGGTTCCTTATATTTCAAGTTCCTACTTCAAGAAGTCACAAGAGAGGGGAAAGAGAGAGACCATTCTAACTGTTATTATGTAGAAAACTATCTATTACAACCTTATTGACTACTGAGTTCTAGGTTCTCCTTTCCCAAAATGATCTATGCTACCACTATCTTTCATCTTTTTCCAAGAATAAGAGAAAAATTCATTTTCAAATTTTAAACCAAGACACGACACCAAATTTTTCACATCTTTCCTAGGTACAAATTATTATCCATGAACTTTAATTATTACCATTTTAGTCCTATAAGAATAAAAGCAAGTACTACCACAATCATTTATTTCTTCACATTAAAGGTGAAAAAGCAATTCATTTCTAAGAAGGAATTCAATTGGGCATTTATAAGAAGATAGAGTGCACAACATTTCCAATAAAATATATTATACGTAGGGTCAGGAGATAATATTAACTACCACCACAATTAAAAACATCAGGTATCTTTTTACTTTTTTGCTTTCCTATAGATAACAATGTCATTTATCAACAAGAAGATCACACACATAAGTATAAGGAATTCCTTAAAATTCTATTTATAGAAAGCATCCATTTAACACATCATTAATCTCAAAATGCAAAAAAAAACATATGTTATAATATAACTCAATCATAGAGGAATAGGTGTACCCTTATAAGGTAATGTAACATAAATACAAGAAACAAAGCCTTCATAATATTCAAATTTTTCTGGCATACATATGAAAACAAAGGAGACAGAGATAAAATATTCAATGTTATGCATAGGTGAGTTATGAGTCCCAGAGTTCCTAGTGTGGAGCCTAGGGCTCTGATACCAAGATGTCATGCCCCGCCAGGGAACCCAGGAGGAAAAGACAACTAACTACTAAGAGATGTAAATATTTTTTTTTTCAATGAAATATTATAACTAATCTAAGTCCTCACAGGTTCCCTAACACTGCTATCAAAGAAACGTAATCTAATCTATTCATTTACCCATTAAGGCATTGATTGATTAATATAAGTTTACAATTCATTCCTTTACACTTAACATTAAGTTAAATATATAATCTTACCATCAATCCTAATATTTTAACATGCATCCATGTGAGTTATCCTTTACTAAACTTATGTCATTATTTACACTATTCATTAAACATTTAGGTGAAAGATAAACATTTGATGGATATGCAATGCCCTATATACTTTATTATTTCATAAACATTTGTGAAACATAGTAACCATAATCCAATATTAGATTCTATAGCTATTTATTCATAGATTCATTAACTCATAATAGTTTTCCACAATCATACATCAAGAGATAGCACATTCATTTAGAAATACATTATTTTATATTAATTCTAAGATAATTTATTATACCAAAAAGTAATAAAAGATACATGAATTAATACCCTAAACAATTATTTTTTCATATTGATAACATACAGTATTTCCCTTTCCTTTTACCTAGATCTACACATTCCCTTATACATTGCTTTGAATTACATTGATATACAACACATCATTACATCCAATGATTTACAAGAAATTTCTTTTACAAGAATGAACATACATAAGTACATCTTTACATATACAATAAGAAGTCTTAAAAATTGAAAATCCAGAAGAAATAGGAGCCAAGATGATCCATCTGACCACGAACAGTACCTGGAGATAATAAAGATTAACCACCCAACCACATGGATCCAAAAAGATTCCACTCCCCCCTACTAGGAGACATAGACCAAGGTCCACACAAGAAGGTAACAACTAGGATACCCCTAAGGTGATGGTAGCCTTTCCCAAAACATAACACAATAGAAAACACAAGAAGATCACAAGAAACAAAAAGGAAACAATCACATTGGTAGGAACTATAAGACACATGCTAGGTGAGAATCATCACATAGCCATCACCCCTTGGGTTATGTTGGTAAGCCACTCTGGGACCCGACCCCCAAGTAGGAACATACAGAACTGAACATCTCTCATAGGGATGAGATTATTTGATTGTGCTATCACAATAGCACCTTCTCCCACTCCCATTTACATCCTATAATATCACTACTAGCATGGGAAAGGCTCATCTTAGTTAATGTGTAGTACCCCTTCCCATAATTTTATTAATGTTTTTATAGGATTAAACAACACACCAATGGGTTATCTTGGTACTAGGCACTCAGGGCCCCTACCCCCAACTGTGAGCCACTCACCTAGTGTTCTTAGGTTCCCTACCTCTAACAAACATCATCAATGCACATAAAGATAAGTACAATAGGTACACAAGTGTTTACAACATCAAATGATTGAGTTTAGGAAAGCACTAGTTGTCCTGAATCCTTTGGACAGCCCTAAACCGCAATCGAGTACACAGATAGATAAAAACACATCCACATTGCATCAAATACATCACAAGGGAATCTCAACAACATAATCACATCATGAAACTCATAAAAACATAAATTATAACATCATAGTAACCTAGGATTGGGTTTAGGGGATCACTGATTGATCCTAGACAACCAGACAGTCCTAAACCCTAATCTGGTATTCAAGATGGTAAATAACATATAAGAAGACATCAAAATGAACCAACATAAAGTATTATAAAAAAAACATATAACCAGTGCCTTTTGATACCAACTCAAACCACAAACATAATAACAAGATCATATTGTAGAAAACATACTGATTCCTAAAATTTGGATAAGTCTGAAATCTCCTAAAACCTTCAAAATCTAGAATCTTTATTTGAACTCCTAGGAGGTTGAAACCACTCTCAAACATCCTGGAAAGTATTACATAAAATCAACCTATGTTTCACCCTAAGGCTGAAATTGGATTGAGACCACCCTAACCCTAATTAGGGTTCCTAAAATTATCCAAGACTCTTGAGAGGGTTCCCAAAGGTCCTAAATATAACACCATATGAAAAATAAGTGTCCAACTTGTTTATAGACCCCATAGAGTCAACTCCGGGTCAATATGACACCTTAAGCCCTTCTGGAAACCCTAAAAACCAATATGGAAGAGTCCTGTATAGGTGTGTTAGTAAAAAGATTGTTCTTTTGAATGTAACTCTAAAATACCCAAAAATGTTTAAGAACAATTGAATACAATAGTTGGGAAATAGTTACTTGAAAACCTATTTTCCCTCTGAATTAGAAGGTACAGCTCCCTTATATGGATAATATTCAATTAATTTTAATCTTTCCTAATCTAACAGGGGTATGCTCTTAACCCGAGAGTAGGAGAGGTAAACCAAGCTAAGTCTAGACAAAAAATAGCTCAGGTGAAGTAAATACAATTCTAAATCTAGCCAATTCTGAGATCTTATCAATCAGATTAACTCCAAAAACTGGTGATGCATGGACAATTAGTAAAAATGTAGATACAAAACTGAAGGTTAACAATGTAATGATATTGAGTCGATCTATATCATAAGAACATTCCCAAAACTTAGAATAGCAACTGATTTTCCCCTTAATTAGCCGTATCAAATCATAATACAGAATACTGGTTCAAATATAGATTACAAATCCAACTCAAAAGAGACGTTCAAATTCAAAAAAAAGATAAATGAAATGCAATGGAATAGAAGAAATGGTATTCAGACATACACAATTGACTCAGCAACAATGCTATTCTTCACACCAAAATTTAGCCGACCATTGTATTGATTTTGGGAATAATACATATAGAGTTCCAGATTGGACCCTTACAAAAAGGGGTAATCAAAATGGTTCAACTTCCCCAACCAGAAATGATAACCAAAGGTTTATCCATTAAAAAATTCAACAAAAATAGCATAAGGGGGAAAATATCAAAGATTCAGTTTCCTTCCCCTTATCTAATTTGGCCCTATAGGCGATTACGACAGTGATGAATTGGATGAGTTCTTCATGTTTGTTGACATGGACATTGATGTAATAGATGGGCCATCTGGAATGTTCTTTGGCTAGAGTCTTGATTGCTTCTGTCCAATATTTTAGTTCCTCCATAGCTCTAAAGATGCATCCACTTAATTGTTGGAGCTCTGGCACCTTGTCTAGATGAGTCGAAGACTACTCTGCTAATTTATGCAGATAATCTATGAATGACTTCTGTATGTTGATTACTCCAACTATTTCTTTGCCTTGAATTCTGGTTTGTGATTCCACATGAACTCCTAAGAGGATTTTAAAATCCTTACTCTATTCCTCTTGCACTTTAACATATGTTTGTTGTCGTCCGGTCTTGGCCTGAATGATCATCTCAATTTTGAATTCCAGACTTTGGAGCCATTCGATCAAGGGCTCATCACCCTTCTGTAGGATCTTAGCTTTTAGGGCCTACTTAGTCTTCATCTTTACTCCCACATGCAACATGACTATGCATTCTTGGCATCTTACTCTTTCTGCAGTGAGAGTATGTAAATTCTTCTCAATGTTGCTCTTCTCTGTTTCTAGCCTTAGAAGAGCGTTACCTAACTTTTCAATGATTACCAGACCTTCTGACTTAAGCCTCTTGATCTACCTCTTACCAATCTACCCATAATGTCAATCCTCTTGCAACTTAGCCAGAATGGCTTGGTTCTTAGCAGCACTGGGATCGAAGGAAGTTTGGGTACTGGGAGCACTCGCAATAGGAGTTAGGAGCTATCTAATGAAATCAGTTAGCTGGGCTACTTCCACCTTAAGATAAATTTTTGAAGTCTTAAGATCTTCCAACTCTTCCTCTATTACTACATTGGTGGACTTCCAGCAGTCCACCTTGGTATCGTGTCGAGCCAATCCCACATCGAATGACTAAAACTGAAAGTCAAAAGCCACCAGATCTTTGAGTCTACATTCTTTAGTGGGCTTGGCTACTTCCATGGTGAAGTGCTCTGTCTAAGGATCACAACCCAGAGTAACATTGTATTTACACTCTTTTGTTTTCTTGTGGTAGCCTTGGGATCAAAGGCCCGTGATAGAGTGTCTTGACTGGGAATTGTTTCTCCCACTCTCTTCCTTTTGCACTCTAGAGTGTTTTCTATCCATGACTCTGCACTAGTGACTTTGTTGGCAGAGACCAACTCTTTGATGAACAACTTACTTATGAGTAGAGGAGTATCTTTAGGGTGGGAAGCGAATGGATTCACCAAAGTAGGTGAGGAGGAGATTAATTTTACAACCTGAGCAACCTCCTGTTTCTCCCCACCTCTCTTATCTGATTCTGTAGAGGTACCAGGGCTATCCTCTCCAACTTCAACTATGACAGGGGATGCCCTCTTTTGGAGTTTCTTGGGTCGAAGTCCTAGCTGAAGTATCTACAACAATAGCACTAATTAGCTATTCAGACTCTGTAGCTTTAGAAAGCTCAGCAGTAGACTTAATTTGGTCTATCGGGACTGCTTCTTCTGTGACTCTGATATCTGGAAGAGTACCCTCTCCATAGGTCTTCTCTAAGAGAGAAGCTTTCTCAGGAGGTTCATCGCCTCCTCCCGATGATTGAATTGATCCTTTTGCAACTATAGAGATTGTTGCTGATGAAGTGGTTGCGGCACAAGAAGTTGCCTTCGATAAAGTTCACTAAGTGGGAGGTTTCCTTTCTAACCTCTTCCTTCAGCCTACAGTCCACTCAACCCATTGAACTATTCTTTTGTAAATCCCCCCCCATCACATCCTGCAAGTCACTTACTACTTGGTCTAGTATAGGCTCTGAGCTGATAGGCGTGGACTTTATCTTCTCCAAGTATGTGTCATCATACTGATGATTTCCATCATCTTCTAGCCCTTCTACTGCAATGTTAACATTGAACTTTTTTATCTGTTCAATGGTTAACTGGGCATAGAATCTTTCCCTTCTCTCCAAGTCATCTTTGTGATTGGCCCAATAGTCCTCAATATCAGGTACATGGTGAATGGCCTGACTCATCTGTAAGACATCTTTGGCATAATTAACTGGATCATATTGTGGCCTTAGAATGTCATATGTTTCCAGGGAGAACTTCTTCAAGAATGTTTTAAGAACATTCTTTGCCTCCGACCGAGATGCACAATTGTAAGCTCTGATGGTCATTGGGAACTCATAGCCTTTCTTCTTTTCCTCTGAATAGATCAGGTTCACCTAAAGTGCTTGCCTCATTACCTCGATCAACACAATCATGTCAGTAGGGTATCTGGGCAGCTTCAAAGGAAATTCATTGAAACCTACAAGATGAAGATATGAGAAATCTCCGAACTAAATAAAATAGCACTTGAATTGGCTTATAAAAGCCATGGCTTCAGGAGAAAATCTCCTTTTTCAGACAACCTTGTAGCTCCCTACACAGTCTCATTGTAAAGGTGTCATTAACTATGAGATAATCAGCATAACTATTTTGTAGTTGCAAAGAAGGAAAAAACTCATATCTTTTTACATCATCTGGGAATTCCTTTAACCTAGGAAGCCCATGCCAAATTTGAATCGTAGCTAAAATATACAAGAGGACAGAAGACATGTAGAATTCATTCTAGAACTTGGCTCTATTGAGGTCATCCGAGAGATTCTCACTCACCATAAGGGCCTAGTCAATGAAATGATGCTGAGAACAGATTATCTGAACCAGGAAGAAATGTTGTTCCACAAAATTAAGAGCTTTTCTCTCACCTCTAATCCTATGAAGCAATACCAGGATGTCCATGATCTCTGGCTTCATATTTGTGCCAAATAATGTTTTGGGCAACTTTCCCTTTGCACTCTTGGGTTCTTTAAACCATGAATTCATAATCTCTCTTTTCCATACCAGTCTCTTCATTGAGTATTCAGAGACCGCCTAACTATAAGTCATTTTAGAGTATTCCTCTTGCTTTGAGATAGGGAGGGAATTCTGGACAGACTCTCTATCGATAGAGAGGAGCACCATGTTGTCAGGTAGGAGAATTTTCTTGGTGTCTAGGTTGTATCGGGCTATACATTCCTAAACCAATTCAGGATCCTGAATGGCTACAAGAAAACCGGCGACTTCAACTAACCCGCTCTCCTTAAGCTTCTCTGTGATAGGGTGCATCTGTTCTACTCTCAATCTGTTCTAAAGTTCTGCATGTCAAAGAAATTTAGTGAGGTATCTGATATTTTGTGCCACTCAGAGATAATTTCGTTCATTCCGTCGAATCCCACAAATATAGAAGCCATGTGAGTATGATTCAACTTAGAGATTCAAATTTCTCTTCAGGATATAGAGACAATGAGAAACTGGTCTTAGCTACTTCAAATTCAAACAATTTGGTGAACAATGGTGGTTCCAGTTCAAAATCTCCAACTAATTTTATACTTTTGAATTCTTACCGTTTAACGGCTGACTTCCCATGCCACATGAATGAAAAGACCCCTACATTAACGAACAAGTTCGTTACAAAGTAAAACGACCTTATTTGAATTAATTACTTTGCTTTACATGCCGTTAGAAAACATTTTTTACTTTAGTAACTATAACGGTAACTTTCTTGAAGCAGCGGAAAATTACTTTTTCGCTTCTCCTTTGGGTGGAAAAATACTTTTGGAGTGCTCTCTATATGAAAATCCACCAAATCAGAATTCTGGCCTATAGGGGTGCCAAAATGTATATTGATTCCATTGGCCTTTTTATATGTTAGATCTCTTATGGGATGGATTATATTTCAAAACTTCTTCACCTTGATAGTTTGGCGGAAAATGCATCTCGCGAGTGAAAACCCACCTGTAGGAGCAGAGGAGAAGCCATTTTCCGCTTTTTTTCCTATGGCGAACTCCATGAAATTTTCTTTGCTTGATCATTTCTTTTGTTTCCCATAGGTTTGATATGAGTGCTCAAAGCTTTCTTGTTCCTGACTTCCTCATTTTCCATCTTTATTTACCTCTGATATTCTTAAGTCTGTTAATTGTAGAAAGTGCACTCCACATGTGATTTTCTGCCGTGGAGAAGCTAAAACTTGATTTCCCGCCAATGATGGAACTTGAAGATATGAGGAAAAGTATTTCATTTATACGTGGTTTTGAGGTTAGAATCTTTTAAAACATGGCCTTTATCGGATTGGGGACTTAACCTACCTGATAAAAACATGATTTCAAACCTAGAATTCACCCAGCTTAGGAAGGAGAAGTCAAGTTAGGGAAATCTGATAAAGGTCTTCTATCCTAAGGGGATTTCTAGCCATAGACTCTAGACTTGCATGAAACTTCCATGACTACTACTACACATAAAACATCCATTTTTGTCTTGAGGTATAAATACCAAAAGTGGGGCAATAGCTGGCTCTATCTGGGGACTTGGACATTCACATGTCTAAGCAAGGAACTCAAATCTCTAGTTTCACAAAGCTTAACAAAGGGTGGCTCACAACAAAACTAAAGAAAGACGTAGAAAGGAAAGCAGAAAGGAAACCTAGCTAGGAAAACAAAAATAGGAACTAAACATAGCTATTGTACAATACAGGGGTTACCTACTTTCAATTTGGATCTAATAGAGCTTCAAATCTTGACCATTATACGTTAGGGGTAGTGCCTCACCATCTGGATAAGTCAATTTGAAAGATTTTTTATCGAACGCATGATGGATTTTGAAAGGTCCTTTCCACAGTGTTTCAAATTTCACGTGCATGCCTTTGGGTGCCCTACACTTGTCCCACAATAGCACCATGTCTCCCTCCATAAATTTCTGGGGCCTGCTCTTTTTATCAAACAAGTTCTTCACACACATCTGATGACGTGTGATATGATCAACCATTTTCTCCCTTTCTTCTTCCAATTTTCTCACGTACAGGATCCTCCTCTCTAAACCATCTTCATATATGCCATCTTCTACTACTGTCCTCAGTTTTCCAATTGCTAATTCCAATGGCAATGAGAGACTAGCTTCTACCCTGTAGACGAGTTCAAAAGGAGATATGCCAATGGCTCTTTTGGGTGTCACTCTATCCGCCCATAGGGCTTCATAGATGTTTTTATGCCAACTTCTCTTGTTTTCTACCACAAGCTTTTTCATGATGTTCACCAAATTTTTGTTGCTAGACTTCGCTTGGCCCTTCCCTTGAGGGAAATAATCAAAAGAATGTCTAATCATGATTTCATGCTTGAAACAAAATTTAGTAATTTCTTGAGAATAAAATTATGTGGAATTATCCATAACCAACTTAATAGGTACACCAAATCTTACCATAATATTTCTTTGATAAAATCACATACTACCTCTGAAGTGCTCCTTTTGGTTGCCTTGGCTTCCACCCATTTTGTGGAGTAGTCAATTGCAGTAATTATGTAAGTATGACCTGCACTGGACATAGGGCTTATAGGACTGATAAAATCAAGTCCCAATTGTTGGAATGACCCTTCAATTATCACTGGTCTGAGGGGTAACGCTGCTAACTATGGCTTCCCGGTAAACATCTTACATTTTTTCATCTTTCCACCCACTGCTATGCATCTTTAAACATTCCCAGCTAGTAATAACACTATCTCAAAATCTTGAATGCAGTGACTGATGAGGAGAAGTGTCCTCCACAGGCTTCATAACCTTTAGCAACTTCTCTTGTTGTTGTTTGTCGACACATCAGAGGAATTTTCCATCTATAGATGTTTTATATAGTCTATCCTCCTAGATTACATATTTAGAAGCCTTAAGTTTTAGGTCTCTCCTTTGCTTTGAAGTTAATCCTTTAGTAAATTCACCATAGGTCAAGAAATACACAATGTTTTCAAACCATGGGTCTTGCATACTTACCGCCAAAACCAACTGTGTAGCTTTTGGGTCTTTGTCTGCTTGATTTTCCGCCATTTCCTTGCACAAGGCATTCCCTCTTACCAACTTGGTGGGCTTGATCTCTATGTCATATTCTTGGGTTTTATCTACCCATTATCCTTGGTTTTTACACCCCACATATTGTTGAGTCAAAACACTCTTCATTGCGACATCAGGCACATACACAAGAGAGTGCGAATGTAGGATATAAAACCTGAAATTCTTAAGAGCCTTTACCACCACAAAAGCATGATTTTCAGTCTAAGAATATCTCAGCTCATGGTTTTTTAGAGGTGTATTCATAAAAGTTATGGGGGCTTGAATTCCTTCTTTGTTCTCTTGCATTAGAATGGCTGATAGAGTATGTTCAGAAGAATAATAGTAAATTACAAAATCTTTCTTATAATCTAGGTGACATAACACTGGGGCATTAGCTATGGTATTCTTGATGTTTTTGAAAGCTTTCTTACCAGGTTCATTCCATTTGAAATTCACATTCCCCTTCATCATATCAACAATGTGTTTAGTAACTTCGGAGAAATCGGGGACAAATCTCCTGAGGAAGTTAACTTGACCAAAAAATGACTTCACTCCAGTTTTATTCACTGGTAAACTCAGTTGCTGAATATCTCTCACCCTTTTAGGATTGATCCTTATACCTTCTTGGGAGACAATATGACCCAATAGTTTTCCTTCAGTTATGAAAAACACTAATTTCTTGGGATTCAATGAAATCCCATCCTCCTGGCAACTTTGCAATACTCTTCTTAGACCGTTTATATGATCTACTCTCTTTTTAGAGAACACGATAAGATCATCCAGATACATACCAATGATTTTTTTCTTCATATCACTAAAATAAAGATCCATACCTCTCTAAAAAGTAGGTCTGGCATTGATCAATCCAAACGGCATCCTGTGATATGCGAAGGTCCCCCACGGAGTAGTGAAAGCCATTTTATGTTGATCCACTTTCTCAACTTCTATCTGATTATACCCTAAGAAGCTGTCTAACATAGACATCATTTTGGCTCTAGCTATGATCTGCAATAGATGATCCATGTTGGGAAGGGCATAGTTGTCCTTCAAATAAGATTGATTTAGATTTCTGAAGTCAACACAGATCCTTATTTCTCCGTTCTTCTTCCTCACAGGCACTATGTTCGCAACCCAAGTAGAGTGATGGATGGGATATATGATATTTTCTTTGAGCATTTTATCAACTTCCCTGAATATGGAATTAGCAACTTTGGGGTTGTAGTTTCTTTGTGTCTGCTTGAACGGAGTAGCTTCAGGTTTTAAGGAAATCTGGTGTTTGAATTTCTCGTTCATAAAAATTTTCAAATCTTCGTAGCTCCAGGAAAAAACATCTGAGTATTCTAGAAAAATATTCTTGGCCTCATTGCTTTCTTCTTTGGTACAACACTTCCTAATATTGATCATCTTGGATTCTTTTTTCAGTTCCAATATTCATTCCTTCATATTTCCGAGTGGTAGGCCCTCTTTTGATTCTTTTCTTGTTCACAAACATGTCATGTCTATTGAAGAGATTTTCAAGAGTGACCAAATGGGGTGGGATGATATTATCTTGCAATTGAATAACATCCGACTTATCTTTCTTCAGCTCATCTTGGCAGATTACTTTACGGTTTTCATGAACATCTTTATGGAAGTCACCACCACTCTCTAGAAAGAGAAGGAGATTCTTGTCATCTTAAAAAACTTGCAAATATTCCATGTTATCGGGCACAGATGGTAAATATATAACCTCCACTTGGTATTTTTTATCTTTGAATTCTAGATGGCGAAGTAGTAATGAAGCTGAGACAGCCAAAGAGTCTGCTTTGGAATTCAACTCTCTTGGCATAGATTTGATAAAAAAAGAATCCAATGTTTCTATTTCATTCCATTCTCTATTTTTGTATTTCTTCAACCTATGGTTATTTACAAAGTACTAATTCTTGACTTGTCATACAATTAGCTCAGCATCACCATGAGCTCTCAGAATTTGTACACCTCTTTCTTTTGCGGCGATAATCCCTAACAAAATGGCTTCATACTCGATAGTGTTTTCGGTGTTCCCAAACACTAATTTGTAAGCCAAGGGCTCACATACTCTGTCTGGTGATATCAAGACTACACTTGCACCAGACCCTGACAATGCACAACTGAAGTCAAATTCAAGAGTCCATATCTATGGTGGTATTTCTTCAGTAGAAAATTTCTTTTCCTCTTCAGTGGTTTTCATTTCTTTCTTAGGTTCATCGATGAACAACATATAATTGCCAAACTCCAATTCTTGATACGAGATTTGAGCTTTAGGGTCATCAGATTTCAACACTATAAACTTAGCCTTTTCTTCAGCAACCAGTTTAATTTTTTTATTACCTACTGGGATTAAGGATTGGGACCAATCCAGCTTTATCTCCCCTCCAAGGTCTTTGCAAAAACTTCTGCTTAACGACAACCCGTAGCTAGCAGGTATATCAGTAGCAAGGATCGTTAGCAACATCTTCTTTTTGGGATGTGCTGCTAAAGCCACTTGAGCATCCTTAATTTGGCCAACCAGGGGTACTTTTTTTGAATCCATGGAGTAACACCTACCATGAGCCTTAGTGAGAGTAAGTCCTAAAGCTTTGGCCACAGTTGATGGAATTACATTGTCCAAGGCTCTGGAATCTATTATACAATTGCTCAACCTACAACCATTAATATATAAAGACACATAGAATGGGTAAGGATTTTGGCCTAGGAAGGTGGCTAAAATAGATGACTCCCTTTGTTCAACTGGGTTTGCAAATAAAGATTCATTCTCTATAGTAGTCATGAGATTTTGATTTAACTCTCGGCTTCCTCCTTTAAAATAATCTACTAGCTTTTGCAACTCAATAGGATTAGACTTAAGATAGTCTATGGGAGAAATCTGAATTTTGGAATCTCTACATAATTGAATAATGTCAAAAGATTTTTGTTCTTTACCTAGTTGCAGAATCCTCAGACCTTTATTGGGCTCCTTTGAATTGGAAGTAGATGCCTCGTTATTTTTAGGTAGTGGCGAACCAGGGCCTTTATCTTTTTGACTCTGGGTCAGGACCGTATAAGAGGTCCCATCAATGGTGGCATAACATGTTACTTCTTGCTCTGAATCTAATTCATACTCTAAATATAAGTTTTCAGAGTCACCATGTGAGTATGAATCTGGTTCAGCTCCAGACACTCTAGCATTCCACTCGTCGGTCTAATGCATTTTCCAAGCATGAGCTACATCAGGGTAGCTTTCCCCATCATGATCTGTGGTTAAGTGGATGGCACACATGTTCCCTCTCTTAGGAGGATCCTTTATAGCTAGTCTTTGTGGTGGAGTAATAAACTATAACATTTTTCCTTCTGCATTCCTCCCATCGATATATCTTCCAAGCTGCTCTTGAAAGTTTTGCTGGTAGGGATTATTGAATCTAGGAAGTTGTCTCTTGAAAGCAGTGAATTCATTAGACAATTTTTGGATCATCTCATCAGATGATGTAGTATTGCTACTACTGGCTCTAGACTATATCTCTCTTTTCCATTGCCTGAATGAAATCATGTGGTCCTCAATTTCTACAGTAGTTCTTTGTGTGGCATCCAAATTTGCAAGGTTCATTCTCCTTAGATCATAATTGATGTCCAGTGGCATAGCACTAATGAAGAAAGCTTTCAAATTTCCCACTGTAGGCCTGTCAGCCACTGGGATACAATTTACCAGCTTGTTAAATTTAGCTATAAAATCTCTCATGCTGATCGACGACTCTTTCTTGATAGAAGTCAATTGAGTCAACATAGCATACTCATCTTCAGTAGTCTTTAACCTTCTTTTGAAGGCGGCTCTCATAGTAGCCCAATTGGTAATAGAAGAATTGGGTAAATGATGAAACCAATCAGCAGCACCTTCGACGAGAGTCTCAATGAATAGTTTGACGACCACATCTTCTTCTCAAACCACTAGAATGTTAACTGAAGTGAAGAATGTGGAAATATGCTCATCTGTAGATACTTTCCCATCTCTAGAAAATTTTGGAAAGATCTTTCTAGAGCCTGTAGGGAGAGGATTATATGCTGCTAGTTGCAGGGGCTCGACTATAAAGGCCCAAGGGAGTGGAATAGCTACTTGGGGTAAGTAGGGTGTTAGATTGATGATGGGAGGGGAAACTACTCCATGCAATGTCAACACTCGGCAAGTGGTGGATAATTGGGTGGTTTTTTTAGGAGGTGAAGAAGGTCTGCTTTGGCTCCTTACAATTCTGTTTCCCCGACGGGGTACTTCTAAAAGAGAAAAATTAATATCCGCAAGCCTCTCGAAGACTCGGTCTGTGCTACCCTCTTTCCTAGTACTTCTGAGAAATCTTTTAGGCTCCAAATTTTCACCTAGTGCAGTGGCCTAACTTCATGCTCTGTCCTTCTTAGATTTCTTCTCTGTATGGCTCTCTCAAGTGCTTCTACTCTAGCTTCTTCCAGTTCAAGCACTTGACTGGCATTTCTATAGTGTTCAATGCTTCTTCTGTATCTCCAGACAAAAGTATTTAATAAAGAAATGAGATCCTCTTGATCGTCTTGGAATCCAAGATTAGGTTGGAGCATAGGGATTATATTTTCATGGGGAAGAACCATCTTTCCTCATTGTATGATTTTGGTATAATAACTATTCCTCTCCCCAGTAGAGTCGCCAAAAATCTATTGGTAAACAGATTGTTCTTTTGAATGTAACTCTTAAATACCCAAAAATGTTTAAGAACAATTGAATACAACAGTTGGGAAATAGTTACTTGAAAACCTATTTTCCCTCTGAATTAAGAGGTACAGCTCCCTTATAAGGATAATATTCAATGAATTTTAATCTTTCCTAATCTAACAGGGGTATGCTCTTAACCCGAGAGCAGGAGAGTTAAACCAAGCTAAGTCTAGATAGAAAATAGCTCAGGCAAAGCAAATACAATTCTAAATCTAGCCAATTCTGAGATCTTAAAAATCAGATTAACTCCTAAAACTGGTGATGCACGGACAATTACTAAAAATGTAGATACAAGACTGAAGGTTAACAATGTAATGATATTGAGTCAATCTATATCATAAGAACATTCCCAAAACTTAGAATAGCAACTGATTTTCCCCTTAATTAGCCATATCAAATCATAATAAAAAATTCTGGTTCAAATACAAATTATGAATCCAACTCAAAAGAGCCATTCAAATTCAACAGAAAGATAAATGAAATGCAATGGAATAGTTAAAGAAATGGTATTTAGACATACACAATTGACTCAGTAACAATGCTATTCTTCACACCAAAATTTAGCCGACCATTGTATTGATTTTGGGAATAATACATATAGAGTTCCAGATTGGACCGTTACAAAAAGGGATAACAAAAATGGTTCAACTTCCCCAACCAGAAATGATAACCAAAGGTTTATCCATTACAAAATTCAACAAAAATAGCATAAGGGGGAAAATATCTAAGATTCAGTTTCCTTCCCCTTATCTACTTTGGCCCTATAGGCGATTACGATAGTGATGACTTGGATGAGTTCTTCATGTCTGCTGACATGGAAATTGGTGTAATGGATGAGCCATCTAGAATGTTCTTTGACTAGAGTCTTGATTTATTCTATCCAATCTTTTAGTTCCTCCATAGCTCTAAAGATGCATCCACTCAATTGTTGGAGCTCTGGCACCTTGTCTAGATGAGTCAAAGACTACTCTGCTAAATTGTGCAGATAATCTCTGAATGACTTCTGCATGTTGATTACTCCAACTATTTCTTTGCCTTGACCACTGGTTTGCGATTCCGCATGAAGTCCTAAGAGGAGTTTTAAATCCTTACTCTATTCCTCTTGCACTTTAACATCTGTTTGTTCTAGTCCGGTCTCAGCCTGAATGATCATCTCAATTTTGAACTTCAAACTTTGGAGTCATTCCATCAAGGGCTCATCACCCTTCTTTAGGATCTTAGCTTTTAGGGCCTCCTTATACTTCATCTTTACTTCCACATGTAACATGACTATGCATTCTTGGAATCTTACTCTTTCTGTAGTGAGAGTCTATAAATTCTTCTCAATGTTGCTCTTCTCTATTTCTAGCCTTAGAAGAGTGTTACCTAACTATTCAATGATTTACAAACCTTTTGACTCGAGCCTCTTGATCCACTTATTAACAATCTACCCATAATGTTGATCCTCTTGCAACTTAGCTAGAATGGCTTGGTTCTCAGCAGCACTAGGATCGAAGGAAGTTTGGGTACTGGGAGCACTCGCAATAGGAGTTAGGAGCTGTCTGATGAAATCAGTTAGCTGGGCCACTTCCGCCTTAAGCTAAATTTTGGAAGTCTTAAGATCTTCCAGCTCTTCCTCTATTACTACATTATTGGACTTCCACCAGTCCACCTTGGTATCGTGTCAAGCCAATCCCATATCGAATGACTGTAACTAAAAGTTAGAAGCCACCAGATCTTTGAGTCTACCTTCTTTAGTGGGCTTGGCTACTTCCATGGTGAATTTCCCTATCTCAAGATCATGACCCAGAGTAGACATTATCTTTACACTCTTCTATTTTCTTATTTTAGCCTTGGGCTGAAAGGCCTATGATAGAGTGTCTTGGCTGGGAATTGCTTCTCCCACACTCTTCCTTTTGCACTCTAGAGTGTTTTCTATCCATGACTCTACACTGGTGACTTTGTTGGAAAAGACCAACTCTTTGATGAACAACTTCCTTATGAGTGGAGGAGTAGCTTTAGGGTGGGAAGCAAATGGATTCACCAAAGTAGGTGAGGAGGAGATTAATTTTATAACTTGAACAACCTCCTATTGCTCCCCACCTCTCTTATCTGATTCTGTAAAGGTACTAGGGCTATCCTCTCCAACTTCAACTATGATAGGGGATGCCCTCTTTGGAGTTTCTTGGGTCAAAGTCTTGATTGTAGTATCTACAACAATAGCACTAATCGGCTATTCAGACTTTATAGCTTTAGAAAGCTCAGCGGTAGACTTAATTTGGTCTTTCGGGACTGCTTCTTATCTGACTCTGATATCTAGAAGAGGACCCTCTCCATAGGTATTCTCTAAGAGAGAAGATTTCTCAGGAGGTTCATTGCCTCCTCCCAATGGTTGAATTGATCCTTTTTCAACTATAGAGATTGTTTCTGATGAAGTGGTTGCGGCACCATAAGTCTCCTTTGCCAGAGTTTGCTGAGCGGGAGGCTTCCTTTCTGACCTCTTCCTTCGGCCTGCAGTCCACTCAACCCATTGAACTGTTCTTTTATAAATCCCCCCCATCAGAGCCTGCAAGTCACTTACTGCTTGGTCTAGCATAGGCTCTAAGCTAATAGGGGTGGACTTTATCTTTTCCAAGTATGTGTCATCATACAGATGATTTCCATCATCTTCTAGCCCTTCTACTGCAATGTTAACATTGAAATTTTTGATCTATTTAATGGTTGACCGGGCATAGAATCTTTCCCTGCTCTCTAAGTCATCTTTGCAATTGGCCCAATAGTCCTCAGTATCAGGTACATGGTGATTGGCCCGAATCATTTGTAAGACATCTCTGGCATAATTAACTGGATCATATTGTGCCCTTAGAACATCATATGTTTCTAGAGAGAACTTCGATAATGTTTTAAGAACATTCTTCGCCTCTGACTGGGATGCACAACTGTAAGCTTCGATGGTTATTGGGAACTTGTAGCCTTTCTTCTTTGCCTCTGAACAAATCAGGTTCACCTGGAATCTGGGCAGCTTCAAAGGAAAGTCATCAAAACCTGCAAGACAAAGATATGAGAAATATCCAAACTGAATAAAATAGCATCCGAATTGGCTTATAAAATCCATGGCTTCAGGAGAAAATCTCCTTTCTAGAAAACCTTGTAGCTCCCTGCATAGTCTCATTGTAAAGGCATCATTAACTATGAGATAATTAGCATAACTATTTTGTAGTTGCAAAGAAGGGAAAAACTCATAGCTTTTTACATCATCTTGGAATTCCTCTAACCTAGGGAGCCCAGGCCAGATTTGAATCGTAGCTAAAATATACAAGAAGACAAAAGACATGTAGAATTCATTTTGGAACTTGGCCCTATTGAGGGCATCCAAGAGATTCTCACTCACCATAAGGGCCTAGTCAATGAAATGATGCTGAGAATAGATTATCTGAACTAGGAAGAAATGTTGTTCAACAAAATTAAGAGCTTCACTCTCACCTCTAATCCTATGAAGAAATACCAGTATGTCCACGATCTCTGACTTCAGATTTGCGCCAAATAATGTTTTGGGCAACTTGCCCTTGGTGCTCTTGGGTCCTTTAAACCATGAATTCATAATCTCTCTTTTCCATACCGGTCTCTTCACTGAGTATTCAGAGACCGCCCCACTATAATTCATTTCAAAGTATTCCGCTTGCTCTGGGATATAGAGGGAATTCTGGACAGACTCTCTATCGATAGAGAGGAGAACCGTGTTGTCAGGTAGGAGAATTTTCTTGTTGTCTTGGTTTTATCAAGCTATACATTCCCTGACCAATTCAGGAGCTTGAACGGCTACAAGAAAACTGGCGACTTCAACTAACCCACTCTCCTTAAGATTCTTTGTGATACGGTGCATCTGCTCCACTCTCAATCTTTTCTCGAAGTTCGGCATGTGGAAGAACTTCAGTGAGGTATCTAAGATTTTGTGCCACTCGAAGATAATGTTGTTCATTCCATTTAATCCCACAAATCTAGAAGCCATGCGAGTATGATTCAACCTAGAGATTCAAATTTCTCTTTGGGATACAAAGAGAATGAGCAACTGGTCTTAGCTACTTCAAATTCAAACAATTTGGTGAACAATAGTGGTTCTAGTTTGAAATCTCTAACTAATTTTATACTTTAGAATTCTTACCATTTAACGGTCGACTTCCCTCGCCACATGAATGAAAAGACCCCTACATTAATGAACAAGTTCGTTACAAAGTAAAATGGCCTTATTTGAATTAATTACTTTGCTTTACATATTGTTAGAATACATTTTTTACTTTAGTAACTGTAACGGTAACTTTCTTGAAGCAGCAGAAAATTTGATGAAGGGTGCTCCGCTTAATACCACAAACACATAACAGAAACAGAGAAGCAACAACAATTTGCAAGAATAGAAAATGGACTTCTTATTATCTCTACAAATGCGGAATTACAAACTTTCAAAATTACAATATGCAAAGCCACATGGGCAGTCCCCTTACAATATTCTATAGGACAAAGCCTCAAATTATTACCCAGATCTACCCGGAACTGTCCCGAACTGCCTAAGACAACACTACGGGCCTTCTTTATATAGGCAATTTCCACCGCCCGAGAAGGTTCCAAAAATTTAGCCCTTAGGGCCGACCAAACTTAGAATTATTTTATTTTTCAATTTAGTACATCAAAGTCGGCTCAAAATAACTTTTGAAACCCGAACAAAAATTTTGAAGGAAAATTATTTTCTGCTATTTCAGGTGGCCTAACTTCTGGAGATCATAAGTCATCACCAGTTGACCCGATTGGTTATTATAACCTCATTTTAGAAATGCCACGAAGTGCTCTACAAAGCTTGAACCATGCGAACTTCATTCAACCCAAGTTTTGACCTCATCTAGGTTCTCTAAAGCCTTCAAAATTGAGCTTGAAGTTTCTGTACCCAGTTTTCAATACCGAAATTTTTTAATATCTTCAAAACTAGACCTGACCTAGCCATGAAACTTTACTGGCAGGCTAATATTACTAAGATGAACGTCCACATGCAAAATCAAAACATTCCAAGATCGTATGACCAACTTACTAAAAATAGCGAGTTTCCATAAATAGTAGCTCTGCACAAGGTAGCCCTTATTGAAAAGAAAATAGAAATATTTTTGGGTGATGCAAGATTTCCCTTACACCCAGGATGCTCCTGCATCATACACCCAGGGTAATTTGAGAAGTGACCCTGTCACAACCCAGGTGTGCAGAGGAAACCCAAGATGGTTAACCTCCTCCCTTATCAGCCATGATGAATCTTCAACAGGTCATCCTTTCCACTTGACCATATATTCTTCATATGTCCAGTTCCTTGTGCTTCTACCAACATGACTCCTGTGCTTCAAAACAAATGTATAGCTCTGCAAAAATTCAACCCATTTCAAATGCCTTTGATTCAACTTTCCTTGACTATTCAAATATTGCAAAGCTTGATGGTCAATATACAACACAAACTCCTTAGGAAGAAGATAATGTCTCCACTTCTTTAATGCCTAAACTATAGCATAAAATTCCTGATCATAAACAAAATACTTTCTCTTGGCATCATCTAACTTCTCACTGAAATAAGCAACAGGTTTACCTTCTTGGCTCATAACAGCTCCTATTGCAGTACCACTAGCATCACAATCTACTTGAAACACCTTATTAAAATCTGGGAGTGCTAAAACAAGTTGT
>MU224133.1:470688-482495 GCA_018584345.1 Thuja plicata | reverse complement strand
GAAAAAGGTCTGGATATGGAATTATATTTTATGTTTAAAAGTAATGTGACAAGTAATCATTTTAGGAAGAATTGATGTAGATTTGGTATTGCAGGGAAATAATGGATGTCAATACTTTTGGTGGGTCAATGAAACCACATTTACATCTACTAGAGGCAGCTAGTGCCACCAAGATTTCTTCAATGGCGAAAGCAAAAATGATGTTTCTGCGATGCCTTCTTTGCGTAGTTTGTGCAGTAATTTGTTGGGACCATATGCATAAATGTGATTAACAGAGGGCTATTGTAGATAATGAAACTTTTTTAGAATTTCATGTAGATACGTTAGACATATTTTGATAAAATCACCCTTAATTAGTTGTAATACGTATCTCCTCTCATGCAATTATAAATCTTGTAGGTTTGGGATCATGGATATTATGACCTTAATATCTTACGAGAATTGGTTCTCCATCGTAGTTATGAACCATTGGGTTTAATTAAAAATAATAATAATATTTGGAATATAGTCGTGTGTATTATTTAAAGTTATGCTATGAAATGCTATAAGGGAATAGTGATTATCGAAGCCTTGATGTCTCACACTGTAGTAGCACCCAAAGAACAATGTATTACTACTGAGAGAAACAATCATATTACCATATCTCTCTCTTCAAGGGTGGGTTATTCATTACTACCATGTCATGTTGTATTCAGTTGTATGTAGCTCTAATTATTTATTGTTAAAGTTAAAGTTAAACCTGAACTACGATGTCTCGGTGAGTTACGTAGGTAAGGTCATCTATGATGAGTCCCCGAGGCATTAGGTCTGGCCCTTAGGTCTTGTACTTTTGAGTTCTTCTTTGATCTTGCCACCCCTTACCAATATTTTACATATTTTTCATCTCTTTATGATAGTAGTTTTAAATACCTTATGATTAATTTATCTAAGTTATTGATGTAGCTTATCTTATGATCTTGTATTTAATAAACTATGAATTTTATATTATGCATATAGTTGGGTAGCCATATATATAGGTGTAGGAAATAGATCAGGTGCCAACTTCAGCACAATATGATCACTAGACAGTGCAACTTAAAAGTAGAAGACATACAACCATGTCTAGTGATAATATTGTGCTGAAGTTGGTGCCTGATGCTGTTGCAACGACTACAGACATTAAATTTTGCATCACTACCTTATGTCGTTGAAGTGTTGACCCGGGGTTGAATCCAGTATGCTCCTGTATGATCCAAAACCTGCAAGGAAGGTCAAGTTGTGTTGTATTCCTTCTAAAACTATATATTCTATGTAGTTTCACATGCATTCTTGATTCGGAGTGGGAAAATCTTATTTTGGAGGAGGGAGAGAAGCCAAACACATAAAGAACATGCACATAAACATCATAGCTGGGAAACATAAATATAGATATCACAACAGCTGAGAAACACAAATGTAGATATCACAATAGCTATGAAACATAAATGTAGATATCATGGTCACAATTGTTTGGAGACACAGCATAATTCAGTGGTATACCCAGACGATGCAACGCAACCACTACTCTCCAATTTAAAGTTAGCACTGCACAATCCAAAAACCATAGATAAGGAATAAATTTAGAGAAAGGAGGTATATTCTTTTGGTCATTATGGCCCTCCTCCGCTCTCTAAATTTATTCCTTATCTATGGTTTTTGGATCATTCAGTGCGAAATTAGAACTGGAGGAGTAGTGGTTGCGTTGCATCGTCTGGGTATACCACTGAATTATATTATGTCTCTAAACAATTGCGATCATGATGCCTACATTTATGTTTATTAGATGTTGTGTCCCAGGATCCGTTATGACCCTTTATGATCCCTAAGAATACATCATAGAGATCTTAAAGTGTCGTAAAGGGTCATAAGAGTGTCCTAGGAGGGGCCAAATGAGCTTCCACCTTCACGTGGTTGGCCTTGTTAAGTAGAGAATATTAAAGTATTCTTCAAACCAAGTGAAGACCAAACTAACATACCTTCATTATTTAATCAATGTTAAGAGACACATGGAAGATGTGTGATTACTGAGGGGGTTTTCATTGATTGACTGCGTAGGTAAGGAAGCACGCGTGGCACCATAGGAGCTTTCATATTTGGGGATTTTATCATTCTACCTTTATGAGATCAAAACATTGAGCTTGTGTGTACCATTTTTATATTCATGCTATGTATTTTTTTTTATTTGGATCATTCTATAATATATATATATATATATATATATATATATATATATATATATAACCAAAAATTAGTATTGGTCACTTTTTCGATGTTGAAATATCAGTAGGCTCGATGAGAATGATATGTGTTTGCCGTCAATTTTGATTAACTTTGGTCACAAAAGAGAAACACTATGTTTGATGTTTTGACAAGACTGCTATGTGTTCGACGTCAATTTTGACCAACTGTGGTCACAATTTTGGTGAACATTGGTCGCTTAGATAAAAGGTTTGATCTGCAATTCTTCCAGCTTCAAGCAATTTTTTAGATGAAGATTCGGTCAATAATTCAACCACTAAGTAGGTCGATATGTCGACGATTGGTTTTCTTGTTGAATAAGAAACAAAAAAAGTTTGACGACAGTTTTTGTCATCTGTTCGACCAATGGGTCTCAAAAATTTGACTAATCCTCGTCAAAAAATAAGGTAAAATTTACTAGTGGTTGGAATTCAAAAAAAACCAGTGCATCATTAACAAAAAAGAAGGAGACATGATTGCATCAGGTGCAAAGAACAAAGGTAATGTTTTTTAGCTTAATCCAGAAGTAAGTTGTTTTGTTGCAAAAGTAGATGATAGTTGGCTATGGCACAAGAGACTATGTGATATCAATTTTGACAACATAGTCAAGATAAATAATGTAAAGGCAGTAAGAGACCTTCCAAGTATTTCAAGACTAGTTGACACCATGTGTAGGGAATGTGTGATGGGGAAACATGTGAGGACCTCATTTAGGAGCAAACAAAACTCTGCAGAAAAAAAATTAGATCTGATACATACAGACCTATGTGGACCTACTCAAACAAGATCCTACTATGGAGGAAGGTATTTCATTTTGTTTGTTGATTATTTATCAAGGATGATGTGGGTTACGTTCTTAAAAGAAAAATTTGAATATTTTGAGAAGTTCAAAGTGTCCAAAGATAAAGTTGAGAATGAATCTGGATTAAAGATAAAATATCTGAGATTCGATAGAGGAGGAGAATTCACCTCTGACCAGTTTTATGATTAATGTGAAGAACACGGAATCAAGAGACAATTAAGTGCACCTAGAACCCCTCATCAGAATGGGATAGTTGAAAGAAGGAAAAAAATAATACTTGACATAGCACACACTATCATGATTGAAGGAAAGGTTGCTCATACTTATTGGAGAGATGTGGTCAATACAACAGTCTATACTATCAATAGAATACAATTAAGGCCAGGTACAAATAAGACACCCTATGAAATTTGGTTTGGTAATGTACCTACTATAAAATACTTCAAAATATTTGGAAGTAAGTGCTACATCAAGAGAGATTATAGCATTGGCAAGTTTGATGCTAGAAGCCATGAAGGTATATTTCTTGGTTACTCTACTAAAAGAAAAGCCTATAGATGTTTTAATCTAAGATTAAAGAAGGTCATTGAAAGTACTCATGTGAAGATTGATGAGAAGTTTATGATTCAAGAAATATATTATGACTATGCTCCCATGATTGAAGATGAGCCCAGACCCATCAATAAGGACATAGTTATTGAAGAAATGTTTGACTGTATTGATGTTTCATGTAACAATCCTGAACCAAATGAAGAAGAATCACAGATTACAGATGAAAGTATCACTCCTAAGAAATCAAGATACACATCCAAATAAAACTCTAAGGAAGATAACATTGGATCTCAGAGTGCAAAATTCATGACAAGATCTAGAACAAAAGGTTCAGCCGCTGATGAGGAAGTATGCTTACTTTCACAGATTAAACCCTTAAGTGTTGAAGATGTGTGCAAAGATTCAGATTGGAAAAGTACCATGCAAGAAGAATTAGATCAAATAATAAATAATGAAACATGGGAATTGGTCCCTAGACCTCATGACAAGAACATGATTGGAACAAAGTGGATATTCAGGATCAAAATGAATGAAGAAGGCACAATGGTAAGGAACAAAGAAAGATTAGTGTGTAAAGGATATGCGTAGAGAGAAGGAATAGACTACACTGATACATTTGACCCTATGAGAAGACTTGAAGCTATCAAGTTGTTTTTGGCCTATGCATCATTCAAGAACTTTAAGGTATACCAAATGGATGTCAAGTCAGCTTTTCTAAACGGTGACTTGAAGGAAGAAGTCTACATAGAGTAGCCTAAAGGATTCAAACTTTCAGATAAACCATACATGGTATGCAGATTAAAGGCACTCTATGGACTTAAACAGGCCCCAAGAGCATGGTATGAGAAACTTGATGGTTACTTAACAAAGATAGGATTCAGAAAAGGAGCAGCAGACTATAATTTATTCATAAGAGAGACAAATGAAGGACTGCTACTCATTGCTATTTTTATTGATGACATTATCTTTGGAGGTAATGAAAAACTTAGTGTAGAACTCACCAAAGAAATGAAAAGTGAATTTGAAATGAGCATGATTGGACCTATAAAATACTTTCTTGGATTGAATGTAAAACAAATAGACAAAGGCATATTCATAAATCAGTCTAAGTATGTGAAGGAGATATTGAAGACTTTCATGATGGAAGATTGAAAACCAGTAAGCACCCCCATGATAACAGGAAGCAAGATTTCTAAAGATGATGATTCCATAGCAGTTGACAAAACCCTATACAAATATATGATGAGAAAACTCATATATCCTACTCAATCTAGACCTGATATTTCTAATGTAGTTGGCATTGTTGGAAGATTTGCAGCTGAACCCAAGCAAAATCAGCTAATGGCAATAAAAAGAATATTCAGATACTTAAAAGGGACTATTGACTATGGTTTATGGTATCCTAACTCAGAGAATATACAACTTCATGTATACACAGATGTAGATTGGGAAGGTTTTGTTGATGACAGAAAGATTACATCAAGAGGAGCAGTGTTTCTTGGAGATAGATTGGTCACTTGGACAAGTAAAAAGCATAATTGTATCTCTCAGTCAACAGTAGAAGCTGAGTATGTTGCAGTAGAATTGAATTGTTCAAAAATGGTTTGGATCAAATAGATGATTAAAGACTTTGGTATTCAGATTGATTATCCTATTGTTATTCACTATGACAACACTAGTACTATCAGTATGTCAAAGAACCCTATGATGCATTCAAAGACAAAACACATTGAGATCAAATACCATTTTCTAAGAGAAAAATTTGTTGGAAAGTTGACTCCCATGGAGTATATGGATTATTTTTTGTTGTCATTATGGAAACAAAGTCATATGAAGTTTTTGCTAGTTAACTATGAAGTGAAAATTGACTAAGTGCAAAAGACAGAATAGAATAGTGACTTGCAGTCAATCAGGGCATCAGTGCACGTGTGTACGATCACCTAAGGATATGCGTGTCAAGACTTAAACTCTATGGTATGTTATTATGCTTACCCTATACACGTATTGTATGGAATGATAGTACGGACAAGTTACAGAAAGAACAAGTTCACCAGCAGTACAGAATACAGAGTATGAAGCCAACTTCATTATTTTGATTAGCGTGTAATATTTTTTTATGTAAAGGCTAAGAACCTATTGTAATAAGTTTGTAAGCATGTATCAAATATTTTTGTAAACATGCTTAAGCCAATTTGTTTGGAAGCGTTGTGTATTATATTTTTGGGCCGACTAAGGTCGTGTTTATAGTTGCGTCTATTCAGGCATAAAGATATATATGTGCAATGAAAAGATACATTTGAAGTGTCATCGAATAAGTCAGAGAATATGTATAGTAGAGAAGTATGAAGATATCAGTATGAGATAGAGCCCTTAAAGAAGTTAAGAGCATAAGCGCGTAACTAGAACTGATCAAACATTTGTGTCACATACAACAGTTCATTTTTGGATATAGTGCATATCTATTCTCAGGAGGTTGTAGCCTTCTTTCTCTTTGAGTAGTGAGCTCTTAGACAGTGAGTCCTCACCCCTAACAGGGTTAATTGTAAAAGACTCCTAATAGGGTCAGACCCTTAACTAGGTCATTATACTCATATTGTAAATACTGCTTCTAACATGGCAAAGGAAATTTAACAAGTTCATTATAATAGTACAATATTTGTGGGTACTAATTCCCACTGGCGTTTTCCTCTAATCAAGGTTTCCCTGTAATCGTATCAAGTGTTATGTGATCTTGTGTTATGCTTCATTGGATTTATATTTAATTTATTTTTAAGTTGTTGAATTTGAATAAATAGCTAAACACCGATTCACCCCCCCGTCCCCTCTTAGTGTTTCCAACAATTGGTATTAGAGCCTGGTCCTCAGAGAGAAAAGTTTAACCACTTGAGGAGATCATGGATTCAACAGAAGTCAAACATCTAAAAAAAATCTTGAATAAGACCTTGAAGATCTAGATAGATCTGAGAAATAAAATGAAGAACTCAAACTAAAATTTGATGGCTCACAAATGTTTATCAAGAAACTAAGAAAAGAACTAAAAGATTGCTCCACCAATGATTTGAAATTGAATGAAGAGAATAAGTCTCTGAAAGATAAGATAGAAGAATTGAATGATTAGTTAACTGATAGCTTAATAGCTATTGAAGAGAAGAATAAAGAAAAAAAATAGTTAGATGAAGAACTCATGCAAGCCAATATAAAAATCTTGAAATTGGAAAATATCAAGAACAAAATTGAATCTGAATTATCAGGAGCAAAAGACAAGATTGATAAACTACACACAAGCTCTAATCTGATTCAATCGCAATTCTATGCACAAAAGCTAAAAGGTAACACCACTAGTATGGGATACAGTTTAGCTCAAATTGAGATCAACTCATCACAAGAAAGAAAGAAAGCTCTAACAAAATCTTTAGAAGAAAAGAAAACTGAAAATCATGAAGAGACTAAAGTAGAAGATAAGCACAAGGCAGTCAATCGTACCTGCTATGCCTATAAAAAGAATGGAAACTTGGCAAGAGATTGTAAGAATGTAAGACCCTTCAATGGTTACTATTACTCCTATAATAAGTTTGGTCATAGGGCTATTCATTGTAGAACAAATCAAAGAAATCAGCCACAACTAAACCAAAGGAATCAAACTCAAAGAAATCAACCTTAGAGAAACTTGCAGAACATTACATGTCAGATATGTAACTACAATGGACACATAGCTAAGAAATGCAACATGATGAATAAAAACACCAGACCTCCTATCATCTATCACTCATGTGGAAAAGTTGGACATATTTCAAGGTTTTGCAGATCAAGAACAAAAGGACAAGAGAATCTCAAGAAGTCTTTGTTTGAAGAATCAGGTGAAGTTAAGTTTGTGGATGCCAAAGCTAACTTAGATAAAATATGGGTTGAAGTAAAGAAGGACATTGAAGAGAACAAGGTAGCAGATGCATCCTCAGTGGACGCACCTTCTACTTCTAAATAGTTGACTCGCGTGGTCTTAGGGGAAGCTATTCTAGCTCTGAACCCTTGGGTGGTTGGTATACTCACCTCTGAGTATGCACCTATGGATTAATGCATGAAATCATGAATAGAGGTTGTATGCATTCACGTATAGCCCTTACTTCGTTCAGTACAAAGTTTGGAATTCTCTATGTAAACCACTTTACGGCAAAGAGTATTAAATGCAATTGATCTTTATATAACTTGGACAAATATCTTAAAACCTCACTTTGCATTTGAGATCGAAGCATTCAGAAAGAAGATAGGCATCGAGCATCAAAGCACTACAGCTTGGAAGTTTAGTTGGTTTGTGAATGGATTACTATTGGAACGAAACCCTAGTAGTCGCGTTATTTCAGAATCATCATGAAACCCTACTTAACCTAGTTACAAGTAAGTATGGCCACTCCTGTTGTATTTGTAATCACCTAAAAATGGTCGCCTAAACCCTAGACCCCCAATCTCAACAATTAATCAAGAAATCCTAATCTTGATTATTCTAAGTCCTAAATCAAACAGGCAATTATCAAATTCGAACTGATCTGACCTAAAACCTAGGTCCTAATTATTCATCTTACTTGATTAATTAATTAATTAATTCCTAAAATCACATTACATTGGAAAATAAACTTTATACTATTATTTAATTGATATTATGACATATTAATTAAATAAAAATTACAGAATTGTCAATTAAATAAAAAAGGAATTAAATTAAGTATAAAAACATAAATGTGCATTCAAAATCAATTAATTTATTAAAAATGCATATGAAATCATCAAATTCAGTTGACTGATTATCAAAATGGAAACAATTTAGTTCCACTCAGTTAACTGATTCTCATCTATTTATCATTTTGGAAACATTTCAGTTAACTGTGAACTAATTTTGGAAGTTTCCAAAATAACTGATAAGTCACTTCAGTCAACTGACTCTCTCAACCAATCGAATCACTTGCACATGGATTGTGCTTCTTCAATCAAATCTGAGCCACTCTTTTTGTTTGATCTCGACCGTCGAATCGAGGGAGATTTCTATAAAAGAGAAACTATTTTCCTTCACAAAGGATCCTAATCTTTTATCTAAAGTTATTATACTGCATTTGCTTCTTAGCTTTCTGCATTCTTAGCATAGCTTTATTGTTGTTTACTTTTATTTTAATCATGCAAATCTAATCTTAGAGCATATTTCAATTGGTGTTTTAAAATCAATCTTACACACTTTAATTGGTGCTATAAAACAGGATCTTAATTAGCTTTTGATTAATTGCATCTGCATAACTATCATAGATCATTTAGCATAGATTTTAAATCCTTCATTTAGGTTAGTGTGTAGTCACTGAGCTTGCAATGACCTGAGAGAAAAATCATACTCTTGCCTTCTAGAAGGCAATAGGTCGACTCTTTCAGACATGCAGGGTGAATGAATCAATATTCATTCCTATATACAACTGAAGAATAATGACCATGTTGAAGTGTACTACTAAATCAGAGGCCCACATTTAGAGGAACACATCATTCACGTAGATAAATCTTTCTCTGTAGAAGAGCTCAAGGAATTCACAAAATTATTTAAAGAAAAGAAGATAAAATTTGCATGGACATACTCAGATATGCCTGGTTTAGATCCAGATCTTATCATGCATCATCTCTCAATAGCTCCTGGAGTAAAACCAGTAAAACAAAAACTTAGAAAAATGCACCCTCATGTTGCATTACTTATCAAGGATGAACTGGAAAAGTTACTCAAAGATGGATTCATCCGAGCTATTGACTATGCAGAATGGATATCCAACATCATACCAGTATCAAAGCTAGACAAATCTATCAGAGTATGCACTGATTTTAGGGATCTCAACAAAGCATGTCCAAAGGATGACTTTCCTTTACCTAACATTGACATGATTGTGGAGATGACTGCTAGGTATGAAATGTATTCTCTCATGGATGGTTTCTCAGGGTACAACCAAATCAAGATTGCTCCAGAGGATCAAGAAAAGGCTGCCTTCACAATGTGCCTGGGGAACGTTCTGCTAGAATGTCATGCCTTTCGGTTTGAAAAATGTTGGAGCTACCTATCAGAGGGAAGTAACAAATATCTTCCATGATATGATGCACAAAACCATGGAAGACTATGTGGATGATACCCTGGCTAAATCAAAGAAATGATCTCTGCACCTACAAGACTTAGGCCCAATCATGGATAGAATGAAAAAGTTTAAATTATGGTTGAATCCTAAGAAATGTGCATTCGGTTTTACCTATGGAAAGCTATTGGGTTATATTATCTCGGCTAAAGGCATAGAGGTTGATCCTAAAAAAGTATGAGCGATACTAGAAATGTCACCTCCTAAGAACATAAGTCAAATGAGAACACTCCAAGGGAGAATCTAGTCTATCAGAAGGTTCATCTCACAGTTGGCTGATAGAGCACAACCATTAACCAAGACTCTGTGCAAGGGAATTACTTATCATTGGAGTGAAGAATGTGACAAGAGTTTCACTCAAATCAAAACATACCTGGCGAACCTGCCAGTACTCATGCCACCTCAACAAGGCAAACCATTGATTTTGTACATTTTAGCTACCTCAACATCACTGGGGGCATTGCTAGTGCAAGAAGATAATGAAAAGAAAGAACATGCTATATACTATATCATTAGAAAATTGTTGTCCTATGAGATGAACTACTCTATGATTAAGAAAGCATGCCTACCAGTAGTCTTTGCATCTTAGAAGTTGCGTCACTACATGTTGGCTCACTCAATCAAACTGGTGGCTAAAATTGACCCTTTGAAGTATCTCCTAAGTAAAGCTACCCTCACTCGAAGATTGGCTAAGTCAGTTATGCTTCTTAGTGAATTTGACATAGAGTATATTGAGCGTAAAGCAATCAAAGGGCAAGAAATTGTGGATCAACTAGCTGATGTTCCACTACATGACAATGAACCAATCAATGCTAAGTTCCTAGATGGATCTATTTTGCACATCACTCACAGATCCTAGAAAATGTTCTTCGATGGATCATTCACGCAAAAAGGTTCAGGTGTAGGGATTTTGTTTCTGACTCCTCAAAACTATTCCATTCCAAAGGCGTACAAGCTCATGTTTCCTTATACAAACAACATAGAAGAATATGAAGCACTGGTAAATGGAATCAAACTAGATCTTGAATGGAATGTTTCTGAGTTACATGTCCATGGCGATTCTCAACTTGTAATCAACCAAATCAATGATGTATACCTAACTAAGGATGAAAAACTCATGCCTTATAAATGAATGGTTGATGAATTTAAGAAATATTTCACTTACATCACATTTCAACAAGTCCCAAGGGTACAAAATAGAGCAGCTGATTCCATGGCTACACCAGCTTCCTCGCAGTGACAAGAGGACAATTTCCGCTATGAGTTCCTGGTGGAAGAAATCCATTTCCCTTCCTACAACTCCCCTACCTCCCAAATGGTCTATTCAGTCATTAAACAAGAATCCTCCCATTATCACCATGTATACTCTTACCTGCGCCATCAGATCATTCCTGATGGACTAACCAAAAATGAAAAATGACACCTCATCCGCAATGCCTCACGGTATCTTCTTGTGGCCAATGATTTGTATAGGTGGGGATTAGATGGTACTTTTCTTAGGTGTCTAGAAAAAGAAGAGTCTAAACATGCATTGTCTGAAGTCCATGAAGGAATTTGTGGTTCTCATTCTAACGGTCTGACTCTATCCCAAAAACTACTTAGAGAGGGGTATTATTGGCCAGACATGGAGAAAGAAGCCATCAGGTTCACAAAGACTTGTAAGAAATGCTAGCTGCATGGCAATCTTATACATGATCCAGCAAAGGAGCTCATTCCTTTTGTAACACACTGGCCCTTTCAACAATGGGAATTTTATCTAATCGGGAAAATTTACCCCTCATCTTCTAATGGACACAAGTTCATTATCACAGCTACTGAGTATTTTACCAAGTGGGTTGAGGCAGTCCCACTCATTAAAGCGACTGGACAGAAGGTCTCGCTGTTCATTCTCAACTACATCATTTGTCACTATGGAATACCTTCGTCCATCATCACTGACAATGGAGGTCAATTTAAGAACAACATTATGGATGAGTTGTGTGAAAAATTCAAAATCACACAACACTGTTCTTCAATCTATTACCCACAAGGTAATGGGCAGGCTGAGGCCT
>MU224133.1:453766-465646 GCA_018584345.1 Thuja plicata | reverse complement strand
GAGATAGAATAGATGGATGTGAAGACAACTTTCCTTAATGGTGATTTGGAGGAAGAGATTTATATGTCACAGCCTGAGCACTACATTGTTAAAGGTAAAGAATCCTTAGTTTGCAGATTAAAGAAATTTCTATATGGTCTGAAGCAATCTCCTAGGACGTGGTACCTTAAGTTTGATTCCTTTGTGTTGTCAATTGGATTTGTAAGATGAAAATCAGATCATTGTGTTTATTTTAGAGTTGAAAATGATCGCCTTCTTATTGTTGCATTATATGTTGATGATATGTTGTTGTTTGGGAAGGGTAAGGGTATGATTTCTGATTTTAAATCTCAGTTGTTAGCATAGTTTGAGATGAAAGATCTTAGGGCAGAAAGGTACATCTTGGGTATGGAAATCAGTTGAGACAGGTCTAACAGAAAACTTTGGTTGAGTCAGAGTATGTATGTGAAGTCTGTGTTGGACAGGTTGAGTATGGCAGATTGTAGACCACTATGTGTTCCTGTTTCAGTGGGAACAAAGTTATCTATAGTTGATTGTCCAAAATCTCCTAGTGAGGTGGAGGACATGAGTAGAGTACCTTATGCTAGTGTAGTTGGAAGTCTTATGTATGCTATGGTATGTACTAGACCAGACATTGCCCAAGTAGTGGGAGTCCTGAGTCAGTTTATGGCTAACCCTAGATGGGTACATTGGGATGCAATTAAGCGAGTATTCAGATATTTGAGGGTTACATTAGATTACACCATATGTTACCATGGTAACTCTTTTGGATCTCCGCATTCAGTTTGTATTTGTGGGTTTGCGGATTTAGATTGGGAAGGTGATATTAACAGTAGGAGATCCACCAGTGCTTATGTGTTCACTATGTTTGGTGGTGCCATCAGTTGGATGAGTAAGCGACAATCTGTGGTTGCTTTGTCCACTATAGAAGCTGAGTACATGGCTGCTACTCATGCTTGTAAGGAAGCCATTTGTCTTAGGAGATTGTGTTCTGATGTTGGTGTTGATGCAAAATAGATTACTATTTGGTGTGACATCAGAGCGCTATTTGCCTTGCAAAGAATCCAACTTTCCATGCCAGAACGAAGCACATTTATGTGCAGTTTCACTTTGTGAGAGCTATGGTAGAAGATGGAAAGGTAAATTTGGAGAAGGTAGATACTGTGAAGAATGTTGTAGATGCATTAATTAAACCAATGGGCACTGCAAAGTTGAGATGGTGTTCGGAGTCTATGGGCCTTTTGGCCTATAGCGGTTAGTTCCTGTTATGTTCCTATTTCTCTTACAAGGTGTTCGACAAGTGGGAGAATGTTAGGAATAAGGTGTCTCAACCTTGGATAATTCCTATTCTTATTATTTGTTTTGTAAAATGTATTTTCTTTCAAATAATGTAATTAAGTGTGAGTGTACATGTCTAGTTGGCATGTTGATGTGTCACTCCACTTGATGTGTCAGCATCTTGAATTGTGTGTAAGGAGATCATGGCTGAAATGATTATGACGGATTCCTATGACATGTAAGAGCTATTTCTAGGAGATTTCAATGACAGGTGAAGACATGCAAGACATGTGGCAATTGATAAAGTTGAGTGCTTTACACTCTCCCATAATCATGGGGTTCCTATTTTCTCAGAGAATGGTAAAACCCTAATACAAATATCCTTAGAAGTTGCCCTAAAAAGGAAAGTGCATGATATAAGTGTTTTTTAGGGTTATAGGAGAGGATACGAAAAGACTATATTGTTGGTATGATTTGGTGCTACTGGATTTGTCTTAGAGTTTTGATTGTCTCCTAAAAGAACTTGCATTGCAAGTGTGTTGTAACCGTTGTGTTGAAGATAATACATTGTGTAGGTTTTGGAGTGCTGGGATTTTTTACCGAAAGGTTCCCCCTGGGGTAAATCATTGTGCCATTCTCTATTTTATGTATGCATGGTATGTGGTTGCAATATCATTGTTAAAGTAGTTAACGAATCTGCAATTGTAAGGATTTAAAATAATTTGCACAATACTTTCCTATAGAGATTAGTGTAGGAATTTGTTTTTGCACCTGAGTTTGCTTACATTTTCTTTTTCTACTACTTGTTGATGTGGTCCTGATGATCCAACAATGTCAAATAAACTGGGTGTATGTGGTAAGAGCTCTTGCATTAAGGAGAAAAAGCCTCACATCCCTCGATCCTCTTTATTTGTATGCCAAGGTGAGGTCGGTACTATCTCCTTGTTTGTTATTTATCTATTTGTTTACACAAGCGCACACTCATGGTTATCTTGGCTTTGAATGCCTAGATACTGGTGTAATCTTGCAACATCAACTAGAAATAATGTTCAAGTCATCTCGGCTTTTGTGCCTTGATGCTTACGTTAGTTTCCCATATCTTATCCGATGAAAGTCATATTCATATTCTTATGGTTGTAGTGGCACCAATAAGGATTGTATCAACTCCGATGTTCCAAAAATGCTCAATGATGAAAATTATCAAAGCTAAAGCTTAATGACTACACCTTAGGTTGCATTCGTTGCATTCATGTTAGTCTTGCATCTGCATTTGCATAGTGTTGAAATCAGCATAATAACTTTATCTCTATCCAATGTGAAGGATCCAAGATTCTAAGAGATCAATCTTCTCCTTGTCAAGTGGTCATGACACCCCTTGCTAATTCAACTGTCCTGATTCTATTTTTAGGATCGAAATCAAAATCTGAATTTGACCACTTGCACAACCAATAGAAATTTCTCATACTTTTCTTCTCATCAATCCATGCATCTTACTTTTTGTCAATCTCGGTCAACAAGACCTCTCATCAAGTACAAATTTTGTCCTAACCATGTGGGACCTCTTTCTAATCATATCAGTTTCTTCCTAAATTATCTAATCAATCGAATTTCTTCTCACCACTAGGGAACCTAGCCATATTTTGATTTTTCTCCCAAGGGGGCAGGATCAGGACATCAACATTCTAGTGATCACATCCTCAATCAAAACCCCATCGCTCGGGGCAACCCAGCTTCATCGAATCAAATCAAGTTGATATCATCTTAAATAAAAGGCAACCTAATAAATGGTCTTATATAGTGGCGAATACACTTGAAACCAGACAAGATCGGTCTTACATGGGCTATTCATTATTGAAACTAGATACATTGATCAAATTGGCTTCATCACTTCAAATCAAGTCAATTTTCTTGCTAATCAAATCTCTTAACGGTAATCAGTTTCATCACTTCAAATCAAATTGGTTATTCATTCAAACCAATCAAAAAGGTTTAAGAGTTCCTAACAGACGTTCAGTTTCATCGCTTCAAATCAAATTGAGCATTTTTTTTATATCTCTTGATCGATCTTTGTCCAATCAAGCTCGAAGTCTGTCTTCTTCTTCTTCAAAAGAATAGGTTCATCGCTTCAAATCAAAATATTTTGGGTCTTCTCACTAACAAGTCTTTGAATCAATGCGCTGATCACACATCAATTCAAAGAGGGGCAAATGTAATCACCTAAAAATGGTCGCCTAAACCCTAGACCCCAAATCTCAACAATTAATCAAGAAATCCTAATCTTGATTATTCTAAGTCCTAAATCAAATAGGCAATTATCAAATTCAAATTGATCTGACCTAAAACCTAGGTCCTAATTATTCATCTTACTTGATTAATTAATTAATTCCTAAAATCACATTACATTGGCAAATAAACTTTATACTATTATTTAATTGATATTATGTCATATTAATTAAATAAAAATTACAGAATTGTCAATTCAATCAAAAAGGAATTAAATTAATTATAAAAACATAAATGTGCATTCAAAATCAATTAATTTATTAAAAATGCATATGACATCATCAAATTCAGTTGATTGATTATCAAAATGGAAATAATTTAGTTCTACTCAGTTAACTGATTCTCATCTATTTATCATTTTGGAAACATTTCAGTTAACTGTGAACTAATTTTGGAAGTTTCCAAAATAACTGATCAGTCAGTTCAGTCAACTGACTCTCTCGACCAATCGAATCACTTGCACATGTATTGTGCTTCTTCAATTGAATCTGAGCCACTCTTTTTGTTTGATCTCGACCATCGATTCGAGGGAGATTTCTATAAAAGAGAAACTCTTTTCCTTCACAAAGGATCCTAATCTTTTATCTAAAGTTATTATACTGCATTTGTGTCTTAGCTTTCTTGCATTCTTAGCATAGCTTTATTGTTGTTTACTTTTATTTTAATCATGCAAATCCAATCTTAGAGAATATTTCAATTGGTGTTTTAAAATCAATCTTACACACTTTAATTGGTGCTCTAAAACAAGATCTTAATTAGCTTTTGATTAATTTCATCTGCATAACTATCTTAGATAATTTAGCATAGATTTTAAATCCTTTGTTTAGGTTAGTGTGTAGTCATTGAGCTTGCAATGACCTGAGAGAAAACTCATACTCCTGCCTTCTAGAAGGCAACAGGTCGACTCTTCCAGACATGCAGGGTGAATGAATCAATATTCATTCCTGTATACAACTGAAGAATAATGACCATGTTAAAGTGTACTGCTAAAATAGAGGCCCACATTTAGCTAGCATAGTATTCAACATTTCTGAGAGGAAGACATTTTTTTTTAAGAAGCATCCATTCAAATCCATACTGGATGATGTCGAAGGATCATTTTCCAAGACTCCGCTAGGAGTCGTAAATGTAGAAGACATCCGCGCATATGTTTATTACAAGAAGGAAATGGTTGGAGACAATAGCATTGCAGCTCTCATGGGTTCTATGATGAAACCAGATTATACATTCAAGGATGAATATGCACATCTCACTGATAACCGTATCTTTGAGTATTCCAATGTGCATGAGTTTTATGAGCCAGAATAGGTGAAGATACTACTAAGCAAGATACATGATGATCTATACTAGATAGGTGAGGTTCCTATCTGCATCACAACTGATCTAATTCATGAGATCACTGGACTACCCAAGAATAGACCAGTTCTTCCAAATGGTAAAGATGTTAAGAAACAAGTTGAGCAAGCATGCTTATCTAGGAGTGATAGGTGGAGTATGACAATTGATCCCATCAAGGAAGATGACATAAAGGAAGTTACTATGATACTAGGTTATAAATTTTAGCACACAAGAAGATTAAACAGTGTATCTACAGCCACTCTCTTAGTAGTAATAAAAATGGTGAAAGATAATACTCAGTACAACCTATATGAGATATTGTGCACTTAATTGATTGACAACATCCGAGCTATCAAGCATGAAAAGAGCAAGATATTCAGGTTTGGTTCACTGATCATATATCTCTACTTCCACATAGTAGGAAAGGTTGCAAATCTCTACCTAGATAGAAGCAAACCCACTATGTAATAGATTTCACTAAAAGCCACATCAGAGAGTAGTGTTAAGGATTCTATGGACATGGAGATCAAGAAATTCATAATCAAGATGCAGAAGAGGTTCAGGATACCTGAGAAAATAGTTGAGAAGTACAAAGACACAATATGCTTCATGGTGGAGACTCATTGTACTTGCATGGAGGAAGTTGAGCCTAGGACAAAGTGGATTCACCCTCTTGGTTATGAAGTCGAAGAACATATTTTGGAAGGTTATGCACAAGTCCTCTTATCTACACCTAAGGATCCCAATGAACCTAGATGGGGCACTTACAGAGAAAAGACAAATCAAGTTGATTCTATCTTATACAGCACTAAGAACAAAAGGATGGCATCTAGGATTACCTTAAATATCCTAAAAGTTCATGGTGTTACACAAGAAGATCTTGACAAAGCTAGAGAAGCTAAGATAGCCAAAGAACTTGAGAGGAATCCCACATAAGTAAAAATAGAAAAGACTGATGATATGCCTAAGAAGAAGAAGAAGAAATCAAATGAAGATACATCTGTGCCATCAACCACCATTGATCCGGATGCATCTCCACCATCAATACCTAGCAAGAAGTCTAGAGGAAGGAAGGAAGCACCCACTAGTCATCCATCCTCAAGAACCATAAGGAGCAAGGTAAAGAACACTCAATCTCCTCTCGAGGTAGGTTTCAGACCTAGTATTAATGTCTTAAGGAGAAAAATTTTCAATGAAGGAAGACTAGAGTCTCTCAAAAATATATATGACAAATATCAAGAGATAGAAAAATCAGAGATTCATTCTATGATCATCTCTCATATGATTAAGTTCAAAAGGACTGTATTGGAACTTAAGAATATCATGCCGTACAAGGTATGGAATATACTTGATATGTTGAAGAGGCAAGAAATTGAAGAGGATATGAGGATAAGATAAGAAACATTGGATAGTCTTATCCCGGTGTGCTCACATGATGAGAAAGTCATTTTGTTAGATTTAGTAAAGCCGCACCTAAGAGCCAAAAAAAGAATTCTTCATATCATGAACAAGGAGTATGATCTGGTCAGTGAAGAGACTCATAAGGCATTTGAGCGGGTATTTTTGGATAGACATATGTATCCATCAACGACGCCTACAACTAAGGCAACTCTAGTTCCTCCTAAATAGGTTGCAGAACCAGTAATCCAAAATGCACCTAAGACAGGTCCATAAGTTTCAGCATCCTCAATTTCAATAGCCTCTAATATAGAAAAAGATACAGGGGATACTATAACGATTGATGATATCAAGATATCTATGACCGCTTCTGATAATGATATGGAAAAAGTTGAAAAAGCATTTGTGAACTCGGAAGAGACAGAGAAGGCATGCACTAATGATATATCTTTGCAACAAGATAAAGTTCCCTCTATAGATTCAACAAATTTGAACAAAGAGGAAGATAATCAAAACAATGAGATACCAGTCATGGAGATCCCAGTTAAAAGTGAGTGCATGGAAACTAGTCAAAATACCATACTCGCACCATCCATTCAACCATCTACTTCATTGTTGTCAAGTTTAACTCCTGACTCAACAAGTTTGGATGCTTGGGGAGAAGAAGACTTGATTTAGATCAATGTCCTAGCCATGGAAAAGGACAAAGAGAAATAGGTTATGAGGAATCCTCTCTTCCTAGAATCAGTAAACATTCTGAATGACCTTATACCTGTGGATAAGAAAGTAGAAAAAATCCAGTCAGTTGATGATGTAGATAGTATACTAACAAGCTTCAAAGCGCATTTTACAAGTTTAATAGACTCAACTACTAGAATTGTAGAAGATGAGTACAAAAAGGAAAGGTTGAATGACCTAGTAAAGAACTTTACTTTAGACTTAAAATTATTAAAGACTGGTTAGTCTATGTTGAAAGAGTTGGTAGCTAAAGGCAGAAATGTAATAGCCAATTGCATGGACATGGTGAAATTGACCTCTGAACATATCAAGAAGATAGAGAAGGTAGATATCTTGGTTGACAGTGTTAAGAAATCAGTCGAGACATCCATGCAAGACATGAACATTTGCAACAGTATCTACCAAGGTTAGCTTGACAAGATAGAAAAAGCCAAAATGGAGATCAATAAGATAAGGACCTGACAGACTCAGTTGAGAAATGCACTTGCTCCCTCCTTAGTAGTTCTGGATGAGAAAATCAAATATATTGATGCTACTATTGTCACATATGATCAAGGTCCCTACATGGACCTGATAAAAATGGAGAAGCTCACTTATGCTCTATGCGCCCATCTCCAGACAGTTGATGCAATGAAGGCATTCTGGCAACAGGAGATAAAGAATCTTCAGGTTGTATATCTAGATGTATCTATGGAGTAAGTATATATGGAGTATGTATATATTACAATTTTTCCACCTTTGTCATTAATTTCCAAGGGGGAGTAATATACAAGGAATATGTGGAGTATATATTATAAAGTATAATGATATACAGTTTTTGGGTGTTAGTCAATTTTGAGTAACTTGGCCACATTCCTTTGTTTCCATTAATGACAAAGGGGGAGATTTATGGTAAGTAGAATAACATGGAGTATATGGCCTATTTTGTGTTTTCATTATGGAAACAAAGTCATATGAAGTTTTTGATAGTTAACTATGAAGTGAAAATTGACTAAGTGCAGAAGACAGAACAAAAATGTGACTTGCAGTCGATCAGCGCATCAACTCATGTGCGTACGATCAACTAAGGATATGTGTATTTAGAATTAAGCTCTATAGTATGTTATTCTGCTTACCCTCTACACACATTGTATGGAATGGTAGTATGGACAAGTTAAAGAAAGAACAAGTTCACGAGAAGTCCAGAATACAGAGTATGAAGCCGACTTCATTATTTTGATTAGCGTGTAATCTTTTGTTATGTAAAGGCTAAGTGCCTATTGTAATATGTTTATAAGCATGTATCAAACATTTTTGTAAACACCCTTAAGCCAATTTTTTTGGAAGCATTGTGTATTATGTTTTTGGGCCGACTAAGGTCATGTTTATAGTCGCTTCTATTCAGGTATAAAGATATATATGTGTAATGCAAAGATACATTTGAAGTGTCATCGAATAAGTTAGAGAAGATGCATAGAAAAGTAGTATGAAGATATTAGTATGAGATAGAGCCCTTAAAGAATTTAATAGCATAAGCGTGTAACTAGAACTGTTCGAACATCTATGTCACATACATTAGTTCATTTTTAGATATAGTACATATCTATTCTCAGGAGGTTGTAGCCTTCTTTCTCTTTGAGCAGTGAGCTCTTGGACAGTGAGTCCTCACCCCTAATAGGGTTAATTGTAAAAAACTCCTAACAAGGTCGGACCCTTAACGAGGTCATTGTACTCATATTGTAAAGATTGCTTCTAACAGGGAAAAGGAACTTTAACATGTTCATTATAGTAGTACAATATTTGTGGGTCCTAATTCCCACCAGGGTTTTGCTCTAATCAAGGTTTCCCCATAATCATATCAAGTTGTAACATATAAAATAGATGTTAACAAAATGTAACATATAAAAATGTTACTATGTGTGTAAGATGAGAAAAGATGTCACATTTGAAATAAGTGGATATTTGTGTGATGTGTAGGGAAGATAAGATGCTCCTTTATTTCACCCTCAAATACACAAATAGGAGATCCAATTTTGATCAACCTCAAAGGGTAAATGCATAAATGAATCCACTATTTGGAAAGAGACCAAGAAAGGGGGTCTTAAATTCTGTAATTTGATTGATTAATATGATTAATGACAGTAATTGAAAAGAATAGGAGAAAGTACCAACCTTACAAAATGGCAGATCAAAGATTGTTGTTTTCTGAGATCTGTAGGTTGTTTCTAGAGATGCTGACAGTTGATACCGCACCGAAACACAGAGACGAACAAAACCCATAAATATTTTTCCATTCTGATGTCGTCTTATGAAAAATTTTGACCCTGTACCACTTTTGCCAACTCGATCTGCTCAACTCCGAAAGTGTCCCTATTCGCACAGTCTGAAAGAAATCTGAAAAGGGTATCCAGATCTGGCCTCAGATTTATAGTCCTAAACCTGTACCTGTAAGAAAAATGTTTTTTTTTTGGGGGGAAAGGGGTTTGACTTGGTCAAACCCCAGTTTTGGAATTAACCTTAATATATGTAATTGAGAATTGCATAAAGAATAACAAAGCAAAACTCAAATTCACCTTGCTTGTAATGTCCTTTTGGCATATTCGAATCCATGGATCCAAAAGTATGCTTCAAAATATGGAATGTAGAATGGAAGGATGTCTTCAATCTCCTACTTGTAGATCTCCAACACCAAGTCTTGAATAGGTTCTTGAACTTGACAAGGGCTTTGGAAGAAGATGGATGGAGAGATCACCAAAAGGGCACTTTTTTGGCTTGAATCCTTCACTGGCCTCCAATGGATCTCCTTTATGAAAATGGATGCTTGAATTCCTGAGAATGGATGGATGCTTTCTTGAAATCTTTCTCCTTAGCTTGCTTGAATTGCACTTGAAAATCCTTCTCAATTGCGTAATGATGCTTAGAGAAAATGAGAGGAGAAAGCTCCCTTTTATATGAAACTAGGGCACAATATTCTAAGGAGGCCTACATAGGATAATTAAATCACCATTTAAGCCTTTACCCCTAGGAGAGGACCTATATTAAATATAATTTAGGAATCGATGCTTTGAAACCCGAAACATCTGACCCGGAAGCGGGAAACAACTTTTGCAAAGACCGACATCCAGAAACTGAAAGTTCCTGGGATTTGGACCCTGGGACAAGGTCGAGGTTGACCCTTTCCTAGGTCAGGGCCAAGGTTGACCCTATCCTAGGTCAAGGTCAAGGTCGACCCTGTCCTAGGAGGTCGACCCTGTCCCTAAATCCCAGAAACACAGGTCTGTATCCCAGAATGTAGAAATCATATCAGAAAATGGTGGACAGAAAGGCAGAACAGGGGGGAAGCCATGTCAAGATTAGGAACCTAGTCAAGGCACTTGTCATGACCCCAAACCACTTACTTGAAAGGCTAAACAAGTCTAAAATCGAAGTGCTTCCATTTTTTGACTATACATTTAACCCCCACTTTAGCAAGATTATGAGTTCAACACAAACTCTTGGTAAAGGAGAATATACAAAAAAAGACAGTCTTATTGGAATCAAAAGGGATAAAGAAAACCTCAAGCTCCCAAGGGACTTAAGTCTTTATCAACCCTAAGATCATGATAAGAGAGCCATCACTTAGTTAAGGAGAAAAAGAGAGAGAGGAGTGGTGAACTCGCCCAGTAAGATGTGTGTATCTCACTGTGAACCACAAAAAGGATAGGATGGTCCATCAAGAAAAAACTTGATAGTCACCCCCATAAAGTTGTGCACCTTCTAGCAGCTTTGTGCATGTATGTAGTGTGTCTTTTGATGGCTTTTATGAAGTACCCATGCATCCATATTCTTATATCACCATGGAATACATTTGTAAAATGCGTATCTCTTCAGGATTTAGCAACTTATGTGTGTTACCTTTGGAGGATTTAGCATATTGAATTGAAATTGAATGTGTATCTCTTCAGGATTTAGCAATTTATGTGCATTACCCTCAGAGGATTTAGCATATTGAATTGAAATTGAATGCGTATCTCTTCAGGATTTAGCAAATTATGTGCGTTACCCTCAGAGGATTTAGCATATTGAATTGAAATTGAATGCGTATCTCTTCAGGATTTAGCAACTTATGTGGGTTACCCTCAGAGGATTTAGAATGCTGAAAACAAAATGTTAGAATAAAAATGCATAATATAAAACAAGGGAGGCCGTGTATATGCCCCCCTCCTTAATATGGCAGAGTACATACTAGTTTGACATGTTAAGGAAAGAAAAAAAGCAGGGATAAAGCCTTCTTCAACATCAAGACAATATCCATAGACAACACCCAGTCCAAGCCAAGAAGGTCACAGCTCCTATGAGGCCATGGAAGGGACGAATGCAAAGAGATATCATGCAAGAAGTGAAAAAGTAACCCTTGTGAGGGATAGCACAGTATTCAGTACCCAAGCTGGGAAATTTATCAACCATGGAAACCCAACGTCAAACAATGAAATAGGTTATGATCAAGGACATAGATCCTCAATGTAAACCAAAAATGTTCATGTATGATTGGATATCACATAATAGATAGATATTGCTTAACCAAGGGAAAAGTGGATCTCGAAAAGATAGAAAAGAAGGAGATGGCATCCTTGCCCCCCAAGCATGGGAACAAGGATGAAAGGGGACCTATTATATCGCTCACAATACTATGCAAGACAATGAGCCCCCAAAAATTAGGCTAACATTGTTTACATAAGATGGAGTTCCATAATAGGAAAATAAATGTTATTTAGAGAAAATAGGATTGAAATACAACTCATTGCCACATGTTAAATAAATAACTTTACTATCAATGAGCTGCCTAATCTTATAATGTAAAGCTTGACATTCATTAGTAGAGTGATC
>MU224133.1:390641-445007 GCA_018584345.1 Thuja plicata | reverse complement strand
ACAAATGGGGATTTGCAAATCCATATTCGCATTCAATTTAGAGGTCACCAAACAAGGAATTGCACCCCATAACCGGGTTATGGGCTGCATAACCCGGTTATGGGGTGCAACCAAACGGGCCCTTAAGCTTTTAGATGACGTTGTTTACTTCCTGATTACAGGTCAGAGTATGATCTGAACTGTAAATGATATTTTTTTTATTTTTTCTAACGGAGAAACCATTAATATCTGATGTGATCCGCTATAGAAAATGCTAACATACTCTATCCTATTAAATTTTCCATACACTTTTATTGTTACTGCTATGTCCTCTTTCGAAGATGGCTTGAGTATAGATGGAATTACTAGGTGTTAGTCTTTTATACATGATAACTATTTCAGTCTGATATAACTTTAGGCGAATTGTACAAGGCAACGATGAATGGATTCCTCCATGTTTTTTCCAACTAGTATAATGAATTTTCAGTGTACGCTCGTCTGGACAGAATAATAGTGAGGACATTAAGATAAACCATAAAGTACGAGACAAACGCACTGTTGAAAATCGATATCTTTCGTATGTTGTAAGGTATATCTTATAATATGAAAAACACACATTGTATTAAAAAAATAGAAAAATAACAATTTCCAAGGTAATAAGAGAGATGAGATTAGAATTTATTTTAGTGAAGAAACACATGAAAGAAAGATTTCTGCCCTCAATGAATATTTAATATTTTTTGTTTTTCAAAATTAATGTAAATATTAGAAAGAAAGGTTTTTTAGATTCTTTAATGTGTATTCTATTTGTAATTAGGAAAATGTTATTTATATTTTCTTTTAATATTTTTGAAGTATTTGGAGGCATTTGTTGTAGTGTTTTTTATTGATATAAGTGAGGAGAGGCCCCAACCCTTACATATCATAAACAAAGCATTAGAAAACAAATGGTTGTTACAATTATAGAAGAGTTGAGTTACCTAAGAGGTAACCAAAGTCAAGTCTCGACAAAACCTTTACATATTTCGGTCTTTTCTAAACTTGGAAAATTAACAAATTTAGCCAACTTTACATCTTTCTTCCTTCTTTGTACTACTTTGCAAATAGATTTGTCTTCAACACAAAGATCTAGGTGAACGGGATAGTGAAACATCATTAATTGTCCAAAAAATTGAAACATTGGAAGAAGGTTCGCAAGTAGGAATACAACAAGAAAGAAACTACTGACAAGAAATTTCTTTGAAGAAATAACAAAAGAATCCCTACACCTAGTATGAATAGTAGAAAAAAAGTATTTTTATTGTTTGAAGGAGTTCGACAACTAGCAGGATGAAAAACAATAGAAGGAAATTTAATCTCGGTATTAACCATTTTATTGTCAGAAGTAATCTTGTTTAACAAGCAGCAAATGGTCATCTAGTCTTCTATAGCTCTATTTCTATGTATTTTTGATGTTTCTAGGGGGGGTTGATCTGAATATCTAGATTTTTCTTTTCTAAAAGTTCGGTCCTTTAAAACCTATGTTTCTCTTAATCAAAACAAGCAACAAATGGTGAAGGATCAAATGAATTCTATATACCAACAATAACTAGTGTGTCATGGTAAGATTTAGGGGGAGCCAAAGCATGAGAAAAGAGCTCAAAAGACTCTGAATCACAAGAATTATTTGGAAATACCTTAAGATGTTTAGTAAGACAATACATCCACAAAGAAGAGGACTTATCAAGGTCATGAGAATAGCTAGAGGATAGAGTTCCTGTAGAAAATAATGTCTACATCATAAAGGAATACACACACAATTAATCAACTGGGTCCAAGGGTGATCATTCATCTGGAAAATAGTATCTTTGTGGAGAGTCTTAGATAGATCAATCTCTACCAAAATGCGAGCAAAGGAGGTATGGAAAAATTAGTAGTACTAGTATCCACTCATAAGAAATTCTCCAAGGAATTGTCAATTGCCTCATTAGCAAATTTACCCCAAAACTATAAGGTAAGATAAGGGACCTTTACCGAAATAGGGGAAAAATTAACCAATTCGTTAAGAGCACTAAAGGAAGGTGACCAAGGAAAAATAATAAGAAAGAATACAAATCCCACATCTAGTTGCCACTCTCAAGAGTAACATCCCTATTAGTATAATAAGCATAACAAATAACAAACAAATCGCCTAGCATAGTGCTCAATATTTGTCTTACCATCCAGTAAAGGAAACAAATTGTCTAGAGATCTAACTATTTGGATCTATAAGAGATGACCAAAGATGGAAAAGCCTATAGACTAGACCTAACATACAGAAAAAATTCTCAGTGTCTACTACTTCCTATCCAAAAACTACCTTGGGGGAGGTAGCACACAAAGCCACATGTATTTGAAAGGAAGCCCTAGGCCGAGAAGAAGTCAACAATATCTCCCTCAACAAGTTTGCATAGGATCATTGATGGGATACAAGCATTAAAAGGGGAAACAACCAAACTAGACCTAACATCATCGTTCCCAAATAAAGCTTTAGTAGGAGCATCCATAGTTGTGCCTAGAATGACAATATTGAAATAGGCATATTATCCCTATTTCTTTTTTATTTCAATTTTTGGTAGGTTTATAATATTACCCTAGATCATCCCTTTTCAATGGAGTTGCATCCAATTTGGCTCTATTTTTATTCTTTTGTGACTTTGGTTAAATAAAATTCATAAAGTCTCTTAATTCCACCAACATCTTCTTAAATAAGTTTGGAGTAAGTTTCCAGACGTGTTCAAAGAAATTATTGCTACTAAATGTTCATTTGAGGGGTCTTATCTTCCTCTAATTCTCTTATTAAATCCATTTAAAGATTTCAAATCTTTAATTTCAAATGTTAAGTTTAGGTCTTAAAAGAGGATGAATAAATTTCATAATTAGTGTTCTTCTCAATCTAGATTTGCATAGTGTATCTTGGTGGCTCTTTAAAATTCTTGTTAGTTGGGCTTGAAGAAGTTTATTTGTGAATTAGATTCTTTGATCTTGATTCGTCTTTTGAAAAATGAATTCTCAATACTCCTGAAAGATTTCTTTAGATATAAGTTCTATCTCTCTTTGAATTTTGAGGCTCTCCCTTGCTCATATTCCTAGGTAATGGAATATTATTGTATATTCCCTTTCCAAAGTGAACTTTCAAGGAAAAAATATTTTTTATGTTGATAAATCACAATCGTTGCCTTCAAACATATCCTCTTAGCTTGTCCATCTTATCCATGATGATCAAATTATAAAATAATAAGGGGTTTTACGTTTTAGTGTTCATGGTTATTTATTGTATTTTAAATTGTGGTTGCTTTAGGATAGTGGGAAACCTTTTTGCTTTTATCTCTTCTTTTCTTTCCTTCTCTAGATTATAGAACATTTTTCTCATTTATATATCTTGTAAGAGATATAGTTTTCTTTTCTACAATTCAATCCAATATTCTAGGCAGCTTTCTCTAGTGGATATCTTTTCTATGGGATATTTCCATTCAAGGAGACAAGTTTTCTTAGTTAGACATTCTTTTATCACTCATTGTGCTTGTACTTGCATTGCACTATTCTAGTTTATAGTTTTTATAATATGTAATCTCATAGTTTTAATAATTGAATTCAATCTGATATCATTTGAGAGTTATTTATTTATTGTATAGCTCCCTTATATGCATGTGGTTGTTTAACTTTTGTGGACCAAATAGTGCCACCATTTCTATCACGAGATCCAAATTGTGATGGAAAATCTAACAATTATAAAATGTAATTCAAATAAATGTAGTTTTATCTTTCATATACAAGAAATTATTCTAATTTTAATAATTTTTCTTCAATGATAGATAAACTGAAGTATTCATAGATTATTGGTTGGAAATTTCATATTTGTTATTATTTAATGATACTTAGAAATATCATTTTACAAGGGTAGTGTTTATAGATGTGTACTTATAGGGAATGTTGATAGAGCTTAAGCATATTTTTGCTACCTTTGGAATCCAATTTAAAGGGCTATCCTTACATATGAATAAATGAAAACATCAAGGTGAGCATTGATAGATCAATGATTTTCTAAAAATTAAGAGATTTCTTATTTCTATGAATATAACCTATTTGTTCTACATGTGCAAAAAAATTTAAAGGTCGAGTTATTATAGTAATTATTATACTTGTTCATGAATTTTATGTAGATAATGATTATTCAAATATTTTTAAGGTGGAGTTGTTATAGTCATTATTAATTTCATGCAAAAGTAGACATGTTTTATGTCTTTTTATGTAGCTAATATCTTTTTAAGTAGATATATTTTTTTGCCTATTTCAATTGAGTGAAATGGGCACAAAACATAAAAGATATAAAATAATTATTGATATGATAGTATCTCAATGTACATTAATATGTTTTTTTTCCTTCAAATCACTAAAGTGAATGGTAATTACTAATATAAAAAAAATGCCAACTTAAGTAAAATCAATTAAAACTCATGATTTAGAAAGAGAAATCTAAGGATAAATGGTTAATGTAGGATAGCTCTTCTCTACTTTAGGATATGATAGGTTTGAGAATTTTATCATTGAGATTCATAGAGGAAAATAAAAGAAAGCAAGCTAAATATAATTAGCATTGAAAACAAATCCATCTTCTACACTTGAAGCTCTCAAGTGCTTGTCACTAGAACATTACTATATAGACTTTAAGAATATATAAGTAGAACATCTTTCAAGTTGATGATAAATAAATATATGCATGCAAAAAAATATTTAAAAACTAATAGGTCCTATTAATTAGATCATATTAACCTCAAGTTCACATTTGAGAATTTTTTAATCAACTATACCATACGATTCTCTAAATTTGAGTAGTCTAATATTACTAATTATTCAAAATAATTTATACCACTTGTTGAAATTAAAAATTATCATTTGCCTATGATAATGCTTTTCACTAATTGTTTATCTGAACTAATTAAATAAATTTTTATTCAGTTAGAACTAATCTTTTTTCTTTTTTCCTATGATTAAAAGTAAATTTTAATGATTTAATTATGAATTCTTCTATGTTTTGTGATCTGAAGGCATGCACAAAACTTGTTACTTATTGATCAATGTGATCAAGGATTTATACAACAAATAATTGAATAATGTAGGTGATAGGAAACAAAATTATTATAAATAGTTAATCCATAGAAGTTGCGCCAATATTTCCCCTTGTAGCACATTGGTCCTATAAGTGTATTGGTCCAAAAATCAAGTTTCACCTAGATAAGAAAGCCCACCCGAAGGATAACTTAACTAAATTTCTTAAATATATAAAATCAATAAACATATTTTGTAAAGATAATTTTCAAAGGAAATAGACCTTTAATCAAGAAAGGATCTATCAAGATACCTTGTAATCAATAAAAGGTTGTAGGTTAGAACTGAATTCTTCAGTTCCCAGTACCAAAATCTCAAATTACAGAGCCTTGAATTGTTTTACAATAATTGCTAAGAGATACAATAGAGTTCTATAATTTTGTAATGATTGTGAAAGGATATAATTCTCGATCATAATATGTAAATCTCACTAGACAATAATTTATTTTGAGCTCGACACCATATATTTACCCTATCTCCAACATTAACCTTTTGATCACATTCATTCTTATAAAACTATCAATATCTAAAATAAAATATAAAGGAAAGCATGAAAATAAATCAAAATTTCTTCCAATGAAAAGAACTGTCTCAAAGAGAGAAGCTAGGTTTAGATGATGAAAATCCTCCATCATTTGGCTCCATTGGCCTCCAGAATGAACATGTTACAATTTATCCATGTATTATACCTCCAATAATTCTTTGGAGGGATTGTTAGTTGTTGCAAACAATGCCTCAATTTTGTGGTTTTAATGAGACTTCTAACGGGACCATTTCTATTATAATGACCCTTGGTAATGCCAAAGAGAAATGTAACCAGTAGTGCAATCTTAGCAATGGGTACAAACATATAACACACTAGTGAAATAAAACCTCCAATGAGACATCCTTTAGCTATAGTGAATGCATTTTGTAATTTCATATTTGTGTCTTGCGTCTCCAGATCCCATTCAAATCTAATTGTAAAATTACTCTCTCAAATTTCAATAGTAAGAAGATGGATTGTTTGATTACTACATGTCAATAAATTTATAGAAATCAATTGATATCCTATGTTACTTGTGACATTTATTTGAGAACTACATCTCTCTTACTATCGAGCTAGCCAGTGAAGAAAAACTAAAGCATTATTGTAGAACAAAATAAAGATTGAAATTCAATGGATTCAATTTTAATAGTATGATTTTACATTATTTCCAAATGCCATTATAAAGCCTTATTTTTGAGAAAATAAATAGCCTATAAGAATATATTTCCAATAAACTAATGAATGGTCATAATATTATCAAGTACTAGGTGTTAATTGAATTGGATGTGGAATCAAATTGAAGAGGTGGAGATGACGACTTGACTTGTTATTTAAAATTGTCATTTTGAGCTATTAGGAAGAAAATAGTGAATTGAACTAACTCTTTAAAAGATAATGGGAAGACAAATTTAATACTTATATGAAGAAGTTAAACTTCTGATGAGATAAATGTGAGCTTTTTATATGTTAAAATTAGACAATTAGCTCACATTAATTAAATAATAAAAATCTAAAATAATTGGTGATTAAATCTATGTAATGCTAATATATGATAAATAATAATAAATGAGAAGTGTGATAAATAAATGACATGATGATAAATATATAACAAATTGCAGGATAAAATGACCAATTAATAATCAATAATTAAATGAATAATTTTAGTAGTATCTACATAAAGTCTAACTAAAAATATAGAATTTTTATGGTAGTATTAAGTTTCATTAAAAATAGTATGTCAACTATAAAAAATATAGGAATAGATATTCATATATCTCTCTTTTATTGTAGGAGAAAATAGAAGAAAATGTTTTCAAATTTAAATGAAAATGTTTGATAAATTTTTAGAATTGTTAGGAAAGAACACCCCTAACAAACAAAGAATGCCTTACAAAGTGCATATTTTATATACTATTGAGAAAATCCTAAGGAATACTAGGATTAATAAGAAATGACTTACAATAATATCAAAAATATTTGTTCCCTTAAATTTGCATCAATATACACAAGGAAAACAAATATATGTCATGTTGTAAAACATATCCCAAACATGTACTTTAATGTTTAAGATAGTAAGATATAATTTATAAATTATAAGGGTCATTTAGTAAGATATAATTTATAAATTATAAGGGTGATTTGTTAGTGCTAAAAAAATTTGAAATGGTATTTAATCAATCTGAATATTTTTTATTAAAGAAAAACTAGTTTTGAAGGGGCAAGAAACCTAAAACACAACAAAAAATAGCTACTAAAAGTTCCAGATGCAAATAATCAGCTAAACAATAATAGACCAAAAGCCCAGAAATAAGGGACTCAAGCCCCAAAGGACTTAGGGACTCTTTACAAGACTTTTTTTGTTTGAATACTTTCATCATTAACACTATGAACCTTATTAATAAGACTATCAATGGGGATGATCCCCTTATCTTTGCTTCTCAATTTTGTCACAATTTTAGGCATGGTAGCCTTTTCTTTCTCCTTCATGGCCACCCCTTCATGCTTAACACGAGATTTACCTTTCTTCACCAACTCTTTTTCTGTGACTTGATATTTCTTAGCCAAATTCATACTGATAGAAGGAGAATTAAAATTACCTTTAGAAATAACCTCGATAAGTTTTTCCATCTCATTTACTTTTTTGAGGTCCTCGGTGGTATTATCCATTGCAGTTTTACTAACAACAATAATAACTCTTAGTTTGTCTTGAATCCAATTCATAGTGTCCTCCAACTTTTGAATGGACAACTCATAATCTTCCTTAAGATATGTAATTCCTTTAGCTAAACCCTGGGCACTAACCATGATATTGTCAAGGCTCTGGTTAGAGGGAGAAAGTGTTGTTCCATGTTTCAAATCATTTAAGTAGTTATCCATAAAAACATATCACTGTAACTGTCCAACATATATTTGACATTCTTATTAATATTAGGGTTCTCTTGAACAAATGAATCCTTCTCAATCAGAGTGACCTTACTCACATCAACATGGATGTAAACATAAATTCCCATGTCTAAATCTTCCATGTTCTAAGAAACACAAGAAACGGTGACCGTATCATTATGAGGATTCAATTTAGATTTTTTTGAACGAGAATATATTCTTCTGACCCTAGTTGAAAGGGAATTATTAGGGTTATTTTCTTTGAATTTACCAAAATAAGACAATTTTTCTTTCCCTTTCCCCTTAACACCAGTATTGAGGTCCATAGAATCATGAACATAACCATCAAAAGGGGAGTATTCAGATTCATTATCATAGGAGATAAAAAATTTATTATGGGCGTAGGAGGTAGAAAATGAGCGCTTCCTATTAAATACAAAAGAAGAACCTCTTCATCATGAGAAGAGTTTTCATCTTGTTAGGAATAACAGACCACAAGACACCTGAGAGGGGGAGGGTGGATTAGTTGTGATATATAATATTAAACTCTAAACTTTATAAACCAAAAATGTAATGCAAATGATAACACAATAAATGCCAACACAATAACATAATACTTTTTTGTTAAGGAAACCATGTTAATGGTAAAACCTCGGTAGGAATTAGCACCCACAAAAAATATACTGAGAGTATAATATCCCTAGTAAAAGATTTAGCCATGTTAGGAGCTTATTACAACATTATAGAACACAGTCCCTGTTAGGAGACAAACCTTGTTAGGACTCAAGAAAAGTAGTAGGCTCACTGCCTAGGCACACTGCCCAAAGAAGGTCAAATCCACCCTCAAGGTTTCACAATCTGAACAAGTGTATATACGGATATACAATCCAGTGAAGTTTTTAGTGGCAACTGTCTTTTCTTGGTCAGTTCCAATGAAGTATTCTTGTCACAAACTCTTCTTTGCATCCAACAGCCAAACAAGCCTCGTGCCTTTCACTTCTCTTTATTTTCAATCTCTTTCACTACCACACCTTTCCAAAATAAAATATCACTCATATATAACCTATTAAAATACTTTATTAGGTCGGCTAATTAATCTTTCCAAATAAACAAATAATTAATTAGGTAGGCAAATTAGGATTTACCAATATAAAAATAATTATGTAAACCCTTTCTAAGATACACATTGTACTGTATCATCTTAAAATGGAAGCACTTCCATGATAACAATGTTTATCCCTCCTTAGGGGATTTTTTTTACCACCATCATATTGTCCCCTCATTTCTTCATCATCTCCTTCTTTTGTGCCTGTTTAGGACCCTGATTGGGCCTCTCCGGGCACCTTCTATCCCACTTGGCACTTTTTCCAGGGGTTCTGACCCCCTAGGTCAAGGTTGACCTTGACCTTGACCTAGGTCAAGGTTGACCTTGACCCTGACTTGGGTCCCCCTTCAAAATCTAGAAGCTTGTCGGCTTATGGAAGTCATCAGAAATTCATTTTTCCCGCTTTCGGGTCGGTTGTTTTGGATTCCGAAGTGGCAAATCTGAAATTATATTTAATATAGGTCCTCTTCTAGGGGCATGGGTCTAATTGGAATTTAATTCTCCTAAGTAGGCCTCTCTAGAAGATTGTGCCCTAGTTTCATATAAAAGGAATCCTTTCTCTCTCATTTTCTCTAAGTCTTCTAAGTGCAAAAAAGCTCTAACCAAGATTTTGTCAAGAAGAAAAAAGTTAAAGCATCCATTTTTCTACATGTTTCCAAGCTTTCAAGGTGTTCAAGTCTTCCTCTAAAGTGTTCAAATCCTCCATTGAAGATTGAGGATTTAATCTTTCAAGCCTTTGAAGGGATTACGTTCAAACATTCAAGATTTATCATTCAAACCCTAGATCTAGCCATCATGGTGGTGTGATCTTCCTTCAAGAGCCTTTGTGCATCCCCAAATAATCATTCATCTCTTCAAGGTGGATTCCAATCATACATTCATGGAGGTTTATGATTTCTATTAAGTAAAAGCTTTCATATTTACATACTTGCTTACATTTGAATTACATTGGCATATCTATTGAATATCATAGCTTCATTATTAGATTCAACTCTACTAGTTGCTAGCATTCTATACTTTATTGATTTCAAGTTTAATTCCTAAATCAGAGTTTGACTAAGGAAAACCCCTCCCCCCAACAAACAAACCTATTTTTCTTGCACGTACAGGTTTAGGACTGTGGATTTGAGCTCAGATCTTGATACCCTTTTCAACAAACTATCAGAATCTAAAAATAGATTTTTTGTCGAGGCAGCAGAGGTCAGGGTCGATATTATTGGGTCAGGGGTGACATTTGTGGGTCAAGGTCAAAATTTTTCTCAAGATGGTGTCGGATCAGAAAAATATTTATGGGTTTTGTTCATCTCTGCGTTTCTGTTCTGGATCATACTTCAGATTTTCCAGAAACTAAGTACAGACCTCAGAAAACAACATTCTTTGATTTTCAATATTTCAAGGTTAGTGCATTTCTCCTATCCATTTCAATTAAAATCCTTAATCATTCTAAATATATCACACATTTACATTCATTCACATACATTTTAAGAGGGAAACCTAGGATCTCCTTCTTTATTCTTATTTCCAATAGATTGATTCATTTATGCATTGATCCTTTTTGGGTTGATCAATTTGGATCCTTCCTTTGTGCATTTGAGAATAAAGGGGAATGTCTTATTTATCCCTCAGCTCTAAACATTAAATGTAAGGTGATAATTGATTTGAGTATAAAAACACTCTTAGTTCATTAACTTTATTTTCTCCTTTACATTTTGGTGAACCTCGACCTTGAATACTTTGATGAGGCTTTTGTTGCTAAAGAGGATAGATCCCCTAGTGAGGTACATGGAACTGAGGATGAAATTTCTTTGAATAATATTTCCATTGATCCTATTCCTATTTTATCCTCCTCTACAATCTCTTCAATTGACCTTTACCATAGAAGTGAGTTAAGGATAGATGATACTTTTTCTCCTAATATATGTCTTTTCTATGAGCCTACTTTAGAATATAATTCTTCCCCCTTTAGGGATCAAGCTTTAGGTTCTCCTACAATGTGCTTTATTGATAGGGTGGATAATCCTCCTATTTGGGATGAACCTTTGGATTTGGATGTTGATTACTCTCTTCCTAATGAAGCCATTATGGTTGATTCTACTTTTTGGGATGAACCCTTGGATAAAGACATTGATTTATCTCATCCCGGTGAAGATTCTTTGATACAAGAGGGTGATTTATTAATGGATGAAATATTCATACATGATGATGACTCTTTTTCTAAAACACACTCTCCTTATGTATATATTTTAGAGAAAGAAGAAAACATTATAGATTCTTTACCTCCATTTGGGATTTCTTCTAGTAATGAGACATTAGTGGGGAATGATATGAATTCCCTTAATGATATCCCTCTTAGTGATGATCCTATGGAGAATCAATCTTCTACCTCATCTTCTCCTATAATGTATTTTGTTTCTCCTTCTTGTGAATCTATCCAACATACTAATGATGACTTAGTGACTACTGGAGTTCAATTGACTTCTTGTTATGATCATAGTTATCACTTACTAGTTAAACAAGGATTCCATACTCAAGGATGTGCTAAGCATAAATAGGGAATTCAAATGCCCTTATATAATGGGGGGCATGATCATTCTTATGAATTGATATTTAATCCTGAACAACATAGCAATGTTACCAACATCTCAAATAACATTTCAAAACATGATGAACCTATGAAGGAATTTGACCAAGAGGTTGTTCTGCCTAAAATCCTTCATGCTAAGATTATTACTAGACCTCAACAAAAAAATAAATTTAGTATATACTTGAAAATTCTTCCTTTTTTCTATCATATATTTCATGATCACTCAAATGAATATCAAGCTTTACATTATAAGATTAGGTAGCTCATTGATAGTAAAATTATTTATATATCATGTGGAAATGAGTTGTATTTCAATCCTATTTTCTCTAATAGGTATTGTGAGCAATATAATAGGTCCCCTTTCATCCTTGTTCCCACACTTGGGGGGAAAGGATGCCATCTCCTTCTTTTCTGTCTTTCCGGGATTCACTTTTCCTTGGTTAAGCAGTATCTATCTATTATATGATATCCAACATACATGAAAATTTTGGTTTGCATTGAGGATTTATGTCCTTGATTATAACCTATTTTATTGTTTGACATTGGGTTCCATGGTTGATAAATCTCTCACCTTGGAAACTGAATACTGTGTTATCCCTCACAAGGGTTACTTTTTCACTTCTCACGTGATATCTCTTTGTGACAATAGCTCTTGATATAATTTGATATATCCCTTGTTTCCAGCTCTGGGGGACAAGGTATTTCCTCTTTACCTCTATCTAAGGATCTAATTTCCTTAGCTTAGTGGCATTTATTTATTTTACAAACATTATTTCCTTATAAAGATTTATGTTTTTGACTATGGATACCCTCTTATATAAGAGGTGATTGTCCTAGGTCATCACCTCTTCTTTATTTTGAAAATTATGTTCTTTATAAACTCTTTCTCTTGCTTTGGGTTAGAGTTTTATTCCTTCATCCTAAGATTCCTCTTCCTCTTGATTACAGGGGGCTTGATGATTGAATCTTTAGTCCCTCTTTTCTTTAGAAGATGACATTTTATCCTAAGAACTCCTCTATGATGGGGGTCTTGTTAATAATATCTCTTCCTTTTTGAGGATCCTTTTTACATAATTGACATATCCATTTCACAATTATCTATGCTCTTGGATGTAAGGGTCAACACTCTTCACTAAGAATATGGTATACACTGTTGTTAAGTTGGATATTTCCTTACCTTGTGAAGTAGGTATCCTCTTTTCTCTTCCTTATCTTGCCTAGTGGGTAGTCACGATAAGGAGGGGGCCATATATAGGGCCTCCCTTGTACTATAGTTTACATTAATTTACATTTTGCAGCATGCTAAATCCTCAGAAGCTAACACACATAAGTTGCTAAATCCTGAAGGGACACACATTTTTACTTTTATTTTTGCTAAATCCTCGGAGGGTAACACACATAAGTTGCTAAATCCTAAACATATATGCACCCTTTTAAATTTTCAATATGCTAAATCCTTGGAAGGTAATGTACATAAGTTGCTAAATCCTACAAAGACACACATTTTATATTCATAGTGATACAAGAATGTGGATCTATGGATATTTTCAAAAGTCGTCACAAGACACATTAAAATTACAAGCATAGTTTATGTGTGAACCTATTTGGATCTCCCTCCTTGGTGATTCATAGTAAGGTGGGCATCTTACTAGGTGAGATAATCACTTTCCCTTCTCTATTTTTCTCTTTCATGCTAGTAGGATTAGATCATGAAGCTATGTTATCTATAGTGTTGCTCTTGTCGTGCTTATGTAGTTATGTATGTTTCTATGATTGATTGATATTTATTTTTCATATCTTTTATGCATATATGTTGAGTTAAAATCCTTGGTCTTAGGACTTATTTCCTTGACTTAGTGATGTTCTACCTCGTTGCGATCCACCAGAGTCTTTCTTCTAACTTTACCGAAGCATGTTTGATTTCCATACTTCCGCTAAAGTGGGGGCTTAATGTATAGTCTTAAAATGGAAGCACTTCCATGATAAGAAAGTTTAGCCCTCCTTAGGAAATTTTTTTGACCACCATCATAATTTCCCCTCATTTCTTCATCATCTCGTGCTTCTGTGCCTATTTAGGACCCTTATTGGGCCTCTCCAGGCACCTTCTATCCCACCTGGCACTTTTTCAGGGGTTCTGACCCCATGGGTCAAGGTAAACCTTGACCTTGACCTAGGTCAGGGTTGAAATAAACCTTCACATAGGTCAGGGTCAACCTCGACCTTGATCTGAGTCCCCTTTCCAAATCTGGAAGCTTGTCGGCTTCCTGAGGTCATCAAAAATTCATTTTCCCGCTTTTGAGTCGACTGTTTTGGGTTTCAAAGCAGAAAATCCTAAATTATATTTAATATAGGTCCTCTTCTAGGGGAATGGGTCTAATTGGAATTTAATTCTCCTATTTTGGCCTCTCTAGAATATTGCGCCCTAGTTTCATATAAAAGGAAGCCTTTCTCTCTCATTTTCTCTAAGTCTTCTAAATGCAAAAAAACTCTAACCAAGGTTTTGTCAAGAAGCATAAAGTTAAAGCATCCATTGTTCTACATTTTTCCAAGCTTTCAAGGTGTTCAAGTCTTCCTCTCAAGAATTCAAGTCCTCCATTGAAGATCAAGGATTCAAGATTTCAAGCCTTTGAATGGATTAGGTTCAAACATTCAAGATTCATCATTCAAACCCTATATCTAGCCATCATGGTAGTGTGATCTTCCTTAAATATCCTTTGTGCATCCTCAAATACTCATTCATCTCTTCAAGGTGGATTCCAAGCATACAATAATGGACGTTTATGGTTTCTATTAAGTCCAAGCTTTCATATTTACATACTTGTTTACATTTGAATTACATTGGCATATCTATTGAATATCATAGCTTCATTATTATATTCAATTCTACTACTTGCTAGCATTCTATACTTTATTGATATCAAGGTTAATTCCTAAATCAATTTTTGACTAAGGCAAACCCTTCCCCCCAAAAAACAAACCTCTTTTTCTTATAGGTACATGTTTGGGATTGTGAATTTGAGCTCAGATCTGGATACCCTTTTCAACGAACTATGTGGATCTGAAAATAGATTTTCTGTCGAGGCAACATAGGTCAGGGTCAAGATTATTGTGTCAGGGGTGACATTTCTGGATCAAGGTCAACCTTTTTCTCAAGATGGATCAGAAAAATATTTTAGGGATTTGTTTGTCTCTGCGTTTCTCTTCTATATCATACTTCATATTTTCCAAAAATAGAGTACAGACCACGGAAAACATCATTCTTTGATCTACAATATTTCAAGGTTAGTGCATTTCTCCTATCCATTTCAATTCAAATCCTTAATCATTCTAAATATATCACACATTTACATTCATTCACACACATTTTAAGAGAGAAACCTAGGATCTCCTTCTTTATTCTTATTTGCAATAGATTGATTCAATTATGCATTGATCCTTTTTGGGTTGATCAATTTGGATCCTTCCTTTCTGCATTTGAGAATAAAGGGGAAAATCTTATTTATCCCTCCACTCTAAACATTAAATGTAAGGTGATAAGTGATTTGAGTATCAAAACACTCATACTTCATTAACATTATTTTCTCCTTTACATGTACCTACAACAAGTAAACATCAAATAAAATCCATCAGTTATACTCCCAGATCCGCAATCTACTCTCACAATTCATATTACATGCTACATGTCTAAAGTCGATCACCAAATAGGTCTCCTCTAGAATACACACCACAATTGATGTCATTATAAATCTCATGCCAATCCAAAAAAACCTAATATTCCAAAATATTTCTTCTATCCTCCAGTAAGCTTGCTTCATCTAAAATATCTTTTCAGTAAGATATACCCAAAACACAGAGACCTGCTCTATCAAGCATCACAATTAATTTCCATAAACTAGTGTTCACTAAATCAACTGTAAAATCCTCAATATGTAACATAAATCCAAGTGACCTTAGGAATAAGATAAATACACATCCTTCTTCATATAACCAAATTTGATCATTCTGAAACATCTGTACAATGTCCGTACACTTCTGCCAGCCAAGTAATCAGTATGTCTTCTTCACAGAAATATATGTGGACATCAGTGAAAAAACATGAATATCAACATTATAAATAGTATCCAAATGTGATATCATCAAAAAATCTCCCCCTTTGGCATTGCTGGCAACATATGAGAAAATCCATCAACCCAAAATCAACTCAAAAATACTTTCTGCTCTCAATACAATCTTCTCAATATCCTCAACACAAATCTCCCCAAAAGAGTAGGGGTTTTCACATAGATTCCTTCCCCCTTCGATAGAAATGGAAAAGGGAGCTATAAATCATCTGTAATCTTCTGTAGCATTTTCAAATATTCATGTCCAACAGCCAAGTGTAAGATCACCCAAATGTGCTCTAGTGTTCCTTCGATTATTCCCCTGAGGAGTAGATCCATACATCAATTCCACAAAATGATATAGCTCTGAAAGCCCCTACACTGATGCATATCTACATCAATTAATTATCACAAGGTGGGGCTCTAACCCCAAGCATGCTTCTGAGATTTTCAAAAGAATCTTTTGACAAAGGTTTTGTAAATATATCTGCTATCTGTTCCTTTGCACTAATATATTCGAGTTTAATTTCTCTCTGCTACCTTCTCCCTTAATAAATGATACTTAATAGAAATATTTTAAGTATTTGAATTTATTACATGGTTCTTTGACATATTCACTATGCTGGTGTTATTGCAATGGATAACCACTGGTTCTTCAAAAATTATTCCAATGTCCTTCAGCATTTGTCTCACCCAAACAACTTGTGTTAAATTTATTGCAGCAACAACATACTCTGATTTAGTAGTAGATTGAGCAATACAATTCCACTTCTTGCTCAACCTGCATTAGTATAAGCATGTAAAATAAAATCATCTAATTTTTCATACCATAATCCATATTTTGGTGTTCCTTTCAAGTATCTAAAAATTCTTTTTATAGCAGCAAGATGTGTCTCTTTGGGATCGGCTTGATAACTTGCTACAATATGAACTGCATTGGTAATATCTGGTCTAGTTTGAGTTAGATATTGTAGACCACCAATCATAGATCAATACTTTGTTGGAAATACACTTTGAGTCTCATCATTACTAGTTACTTTATGTCCAGTCACCATAGGTGTTCCAACATGTTTACAATCTTCAATTTCAAACTTATTCAACATTTCCTTAAGATACTTTGTCTGAGATATAAAAATGTCATTCTTAATCTGATTAATTTGTAAACGAAGAAAAAAATTCATTTCACCAATCATTGACATCTCAAATTCATTTTCTATTTCTTTAGAGAAATTTGTACTCATCTTATCATTGCCTCCAAAAAAGATATCATCAACAAAAACTTCTATGATTAAGATTCCATGTTCATCAGTTCTTAAATATAAATTACTATATGAATTCGGCCACCAAATAGGTCTCCTCCAGAATACATGCCACAACTAATGTCACTAGAATTATCATGCCAATAGAACAAAAGCCAATATTCCAAAATATTTCTTTTGTCCTCATGTAAGCTTGCTTTATGTGAAATATCTTCGGCAGTAAGATATACCCAAAACACATAGACCTACTCTGTCAAGCATCACAGTTACAGTCTAGAGACTAGTCTTCACTAAATGAACTGTAACATCCTCAAAATGTAACATAAATCCAAGAGTCCTTAGGAATAAGGTCAAAACACATCCATCTTCATATAACCAACTTTGATCATTTTGAAACATCTCTACAGTGTCTGTACACTTCTTCCATCCAAGTAACCAATCTGTCTTCTTCATAGAAACATATGTGGACTAATGGGGAGGCTAGGATAGACTAGCTAGTCTATGCTCTGATCCTTACCCAAGGACCTAACTATACTCCTAAAACCTATGATTGGTCTATAGGATACCTTACACATTTAAGGACCCCCTGACCTTCCTAGCCTGACCATCAAGTTTAGCTATTTGACCTTGCATCATTCCAAGCTCTAGCTTCTAAAATTATCCCTTACATAGGCTTATAAGGGTCTTTTAAGCTTCCAAATCCTTCCCAAGCTCTAACAGAGAATTTGATTAGTTTCATGGTTTTTTTACAACATTTCAAACATATCCAAGGTGATGGAAAAGTTGGGTTTCCACCCGATTGTAGGGTTCCTTCACAAAACAAGGCTACTAGAAGAGCCCAATTAGGCCTCCCTCCGGGTTTGTAGGACATTTAAATATTCTTCCTCATAGAATAAAAATTCCTATTCTAAAGGAACTTCATTGCAAATGCCTAACCCTCAAATACTTTTGAGGTCTTGGGCGCCCATCTGTCTGTACAGTGCTTCCTCTAAAAATGAGGGTTTTTAGGGCTTTTTAAGCCTCTCAAAGTCACAGTGCTAAACTATTTGAAATAATACCCCTCTTGGATTATTTAGTTTCCCTCCTCTACAACACTAAGCCTTCATTCATATCCCTTGACTCCCTCCAAGGGTTGGCTTTGAAACTCCTTCCTCTGTCTTCTAGAGCATTTATACTGCTGACCATTCTTAACCGGGCATTGCCTTAGCTCGCCTAGGGCTTCATCAAACAAATATATGCACGATTTTTCCAGAGAACTATAGAAATATACATACAAGGTAGGGTCTATACTACAAAATTCCAAAGAACCATGGTAAGAAATGGAGCTACAGCCTTACATTTACAAGTCTCTCCAAAACTGGCAGCAGACTGTCTAAAATAGAGAATTGAACAAAATGAACTCTAAAACTTGAAATAATTTAACCTAGCACACACACATGAAAAAATACATACACATAACAATGTATCTTGCAAATATTCACCCAAACTTCACTTTATTAACATGCAATCAGTCCATGAACAGTGACTGTTCCACACAATATTACATTCAGATTGGTGTTTCCATACATAATCATACACAATGATCTCCAACCTACAAATTAGGGTTTTTCAGGTCATAAATAACCTTCTCCTTAGGATTTGTGTTGAATTAGGGCTTATTATCCACTTAGCCAAGGTTAGGCACCACAAAGGAAATTTTTCTAAGCAACTTTTGAAAATTTGCTAGCAACTTTTTAGCAACTTTTTGTTGCTTGAGCATCTTTTCTCTTACACCACCAAATGACCAATTTTTAGGTCCTCCTAAGGCACACATGTTCTCAGACCTTAACCAAAAATCTAACCTAAGACTTCTAACCTCATATCAAATCAATGATCTTAGGATGACAACATTCCCTGAATCATTGTGCCATTTACAAAACAAAGAACAAACTGAAACTCTAGGATCTAACCTAGACCTAGGAACACAAAATGAGCCAAGCTCTTATTTTAATTACATGCTTCTTTTAAGAATTGGTTCACAAAAAAATTTGGTAGTTGGGAGCCCTTAGGAGGGTGCTCCTGCACCATACTCCCCCTCAGCACAACTAAGGCACCTTGGGGTCAAGAAGAGCCAAACCAATACCAAACTTCTTGAACTGTCCTTCCTCAATCCAGGTGGCTTTAGATTCAGACTGATCCTTCCATTTGATCAGATGCTCCATGTAAACTTGATTCCTTGTAGTCTTCTTCACTCTAGATTCCAAAACCTTCTCTGCTTGGGTTGGCTTCTTCTTGGGCAATGCATTGGTGTCAATATCTTGTAGTACCTTTGGTGGAGCTATACCTTTATGACTGATATCTCCCTTGAATCTGATCAGGTTTGCAACATTAAACACTGGTGAGAGGGCTAAGTCTTATGGCAAGTCCACTTTGTAGGCATTCTCTCCATATTTGGCTAGAATATTACATGGGCCTACTCTCCTCATTTGTAGCTTGGTGGGAATGCCCTTCTGCAACCTTGATTTGCTAAGATGGACCATGACATAGTCCCCAATATAAAACTATACTTCTTTTCTCTTTTCATCCACTTTAGCCTTGAGCCTTTGAGTAGACTCCAAAATGGTTTTCTTCACTTTCTCTTGAACCTCCTTGATGGTTTGAGTGAAATATTCAACTTCTCCACTCTTCAACTCCATAGAACCTAAATCTCTTAACTCTGACACTCCTCTAGGGTGTCTTCCATATACTATCTCAAAAGGACTTCTTCTTGTGGTCCTGTTTACACTATCATTGTAAGCATATTCAGCATGAGATATAACAAGATCCCAAGTCCTCCCATATTCCTTTGTTAAACACATTAGAAATTTTCCAAGCACCCTATTGATGACCTCAGTTTGACCATCATTTTGAGGATGGTATGATGAACTGAAAGAAATATTAGTTCCTAACCTTTTCCATAAGGTTTGCCAAAAATGGCCCATGAACTTGCTATCCCTGTCTGATACAATACTCAAAGGGAGTCCATGGATCCTAACTATCTCCTTGAAGAAAAGATGCGCTACATAGCTTGCATCATGAGTAGTTTTACATGGAATGAAATGACTCATTTTAGAGAACCTATCTACTAAAACATAGATGCTATCCATACCTGATTTGGTTTTAGGGAGTCCAACCACAAATTCCATACTTAGACACTCCCAAGGCCTATTTGGGATTGGTAGAGGTTGATAGAGTCCTACATTGCTTGACCCTCCTTTAGCTCTTTGACATACTCCACATTGCTCCACATACCTCCTCACTTCCCTTGCTAGCTTAGGCCAAAAATAGTATCCCTGTACTAACTCCATTGTCTTGTTTATGCCAAAATGTCCACTTAGGCTGCCATTATGCTTTTCTTGGATCAGATTTTCCCTTATGGATCCCCTAGGTACACAAAGTTGATTACCTTTGAACAACAATCCATTTTGAAGGGTGTAATCTGCAAACTCACCATGAAAATGGTTCTCAAACTCTAGGCACACCTTGTAGGCTTGTGAGAAGTCTTCATCCTCCTCATATAACTCTTTGAAACCTACTATTCCAATGCTTTGCAACTGTACTTCTTGGACAGTCAAAATCTTTCTACTCAAGGCATCTGTTACCTTGTTGAGCTGCCCCTTCTTATGTTTGATTGTGAAGGTAAAGGATTGGAGATACTCCATCCACTTCAAATGCCTGTTGCTAAGCTTCTCTTGAGTGTTTAGATAGCTTAAAGCCTGATTATCAGTGAATACAACAAATTCTTTTGGAAAAAGGTAATGCCTCCACTTCTTGAAAGATTGTACCAATGCATACAACTTCAAGTCATAAGCTGAATACTTCTTCTTTGCCTCATTGAGTTTGTCACTAAAGAATTCTACATGCCTTCCTTCTTGACTCAATACACCCCCTAGTTCTACACCACTTGCGTCACATTCAATGGTGAACAATTTGTCAAAAGTAGGTATGAGTAAAATAGGTTTGGTAGCTACCTCTTGCTTCAATGTTTGAAATGCTTTCTCAGCTGCCCCAGTCCATTTGAACTTTCTTTTGAGTCCTCCTTTGATGGTGTCAAGCATTGGTGCACATATCCCACTGAATTTCCTCACAAAGTTTCTATAAAATTGTGCCACACCATGAAAACCTCTAACTTCAGTCCCTATTTTAGGGGCAGGCCAATTCAAGATTGCCTCCACCTTGCTTGGGTCCATTTTCAGAGTACCCTTGGACACCACAAATCCCAAGTAAATAAGCTCTTACTGCATGAACTCACACTTTTCCAGATTGATGGCTAATTTCTCTTCATGGAGTCTCTTCAAGACCAACCTTAAGTGCTCAATATGCTCTACTTTTGTTTTTCTATAGATGAGTAGATCATCTAGATACACCACTACAAATCTACCTGTGAAATCCTTCAAGACCTCATTCATTAACCTCATGAATGTGCTTGGGGCATTGGTAAGCCCAAATGGCATCACAAGCCATTCATATAAACCATCTGTGGTTTTAAAAGCGGTTTTTGACTCATCACCCTCCTTGATTCTGATTTGGTGATAACCACTCTTTAAATCCAACTTAGTAAAGTACATAGCACCTCCTAAGAAATCCATCAAATCTTCAATTCTTGGAATTGGGAACCTATACCTGATAGTGATCCTATTGATAGCTCTTGAATCTATGCAAAGTCTCCATTTTTCTCCTTTATTGGATGCTAAGACCACTGGGATTGCACATGGACTAATACTCTTCTTGATCAGCCCTTGATCTAACAACTCTTGCACTTGTCTTGCCACTTCCTTATTCTGATCAGGGGTAAGCTTGTAGGCTGCTTTGTTATGCAGAGATGCACCAAGTACAAAGTCTATTTGATGACTTATGATCCTTCTTGGAGGTAAGGTGGTAGGGGTTCCATCACTTACTATATCTCTAAATTCTTCCAGCATTTGCTGCACTTCCAATGGTGTTTCTGCCTGCAACTTCTTGTCATCCTCCTTTGGCTTAACCATGATAGCACATCCTATTCTCTCCTCATCATGTAGTGCATGTAGGAATTCTTTACCACTGCTAAGAAACACACTAGGTGTCTTAGAAGTCCCCTCTTCATTCCCTGTTATGGACTGAATCTTGAATGTCCTTGCATCTTTCTTGAAAGAATTGGAGTTCTCTTCTCCATCATAGATCATCTTCCTATAAAATTTCCAGGGTCTTCCCAACAGAAGATGGCATGTATCCATGGGAAAGACATCAAAAAGCACTTTGTCCTTATAGCTCCCAATTGAAAACTCCACCCATGTTTGCTCATTTACTAGCACACTCTGCTCTTGATTCAACCAAGTCACCTTGTAGGGGTTTGCATGTGGAACCTTTGTAAGTTTGAGCTTCTTTGTTACTTCCTCTTCTATGATGTTATCAGTGGACCCTGAATCCACTATAACCTTGCAAAATTTTCCTTGTATCTTTCATCTGACTCTAAAAAGAGCCCTCCTTTGCTTGGGTTCACCTTTATTAGGCTGCCTTATAAGTACTCTCCTAAACATCAAGTTCTCACCCATTTCTGATTCTAACTTGCTGACTTCATTAGTGCATGAGCTATTGCTGTCTTCTTGGGTATAGGCTACCCTCTTCTCATGGTTTGAGATTGATGGTTTATCAGGACACCTATAGGTAGGGTGTCCAAGCTATCCACATTGATAGCATTTCATAGTGGCAAAGTAGGAGCTGCTTCTTCCTGCTCCTCTTCCTCTGTTTCCTTGAGAACCTCTTCCTCTACCATAAGATCCCCTTGTACTGATTTCTGAACTTTGCTCCAAAATTCTTCTCTCCCCTTGGCTTCTTGAGTCACCACCTCTACAAGAACCTCCTCTTTGACCCCATCTAGAGTCTCTACCTCTTCCTCGGTTCCTTGCATTAGGTTATTGCTTTCTTCTTTGTTTATCTTCAAGCTTTTGTGCCATATGCTGACATCCAAGTACTATGGTGGGAGTAAACAAATTCATCTCCTCTGCTATGCTCCATTTCAAACCACTTAGGTACCTTTCCAATTTAATGCTTTCTTCTTCCTTGATCTTGGATCTCAAGCTCAACTTGTGGAACTCTTCGGTGTAGGTGGCTACATCCATCTCTTTTTGTTTGAGATTCAATCTCCTCCTATGCTACTAGATTTCATAATTTGCTGGTAGGTATGCTTCCCTCACTTTATTGACCATTGCTTTCCAATTAGAGATTGGGTTCTTTCCCTCTTTTTCCCTTTCACCTTGCAAGTAGTTCCACTAGGTTAAAGCTTGTCCTCTCAACGTAGATTTGGCCACTTTGACCTTTTGTGCCTCTAAAATATCTTTAAATTTGAAGTGATTCTCCATGCCTTCAATCCATTGCATCACAAGCTCTGTATCCATCCTGCCAGTCAGTAATGGGACACCTTCAAGTGCCTTGCTAGTGATAGCCTTCAAGGCTTTAAGAAATTTCTCATCTTGGCTTGGAGGATCAGGTGTGGGCACTTCATCATCTATGGTCACCCCTTTTTCCTCGGCATCCTACTCCTCCATCCTATCTTTCACTTTATTTGCCTTTGCTTGGACATCATCCAAGAGTTGTTCCATCTGATACAATCTTTCCTGCAGGAATCTATTGGCTTCCTCCTGATCTTCTACCTTCTTGGCAAGCTCTACATTAGTCACCATTTTCTGATTGTGTGATGATCCAACTAATTCTTTTGATGGTTGAAACATCCACTATTCACTTCCCAAGCCTTAATTGGCTCTGATACCAATCTGATGGGGAGGCTAGAATAGACTAGCTAGTCTATGCTCTAATCCTTACCCAAGGACCCAAGTGTACTCCTAACAACTATGATTGGTATATAGGATACCTTACACATTCAAGGACCCCCTGACCTACCTAGCTTGACCATCAAGTTTAGCTATTTGACCTTGCAACATTCCAAGCTCTAGCTTCTAGCATTATCCCTTACATAGGCTTATAAGGGTCTTTTAAGCTTCCACCTCCTTCCCAAGCTCTAAAAAATAATTTTATGAGTTTAAGGGTGTTTTTACAACATTTTAAACATATCCAAGGTGATGGAAAAGTTGGGTTTTCACCCGATTGTAGGGTTCCTTCACAAAATAGGGCTACTAGAAGAGCCTAATTAGGCATCCCTCCGGGTTTGTAGGACCTTTAACTCTTCTTCCTCACAGAATAAAAATTCATTTTCTAAATGAACTTCATTGCAAATGCCTAACCCTCAAAGATTTTTGAGGTCTTGGGCCCCCATCTGTCCGTACAGTGCTTCCTCTAAAAATGAGTGTTTTTAGGGCTTTTTAAGCCTCTCGAAGTCACAGTGCTAAAATGTTTGAAATAATACCCCTCCTAGATTGTTCAGGCTCCCTCCTCTACAACAATGAGCCTTCATTCATATTCCTTGACTCCCTCCAAAGGGATGGCTTTGAAACTCCTTCCTTTGTCTTCTAGAGCACTTATGCTGCTGATCATTCCTAACCAGGCATTGCCTTAGCTCGCCTAGGGCTTGGTCAAAAAAATAGATGCATGCTCTTTCCAGGGCCCTGTAGACATATACATACAAGGTAGGTTCTGTACTACCAAATTCCAAAGAACCATGGTGTGGCCACGGTGGGAAATGGAGCTACAGCCCTACATTTACAAGTCTCTCCAAAACTGGCAGCAAATTGTCTAAAACAGAGAATTGAAAAAAATGAACTCTAAAACTTGAAAGAATTTAACCTAGCATGCACACATGAAAAACTAGATACACATAACAATGTCTCCTGCAAAGATTCACCCAAACTTCACTCTATTAACATGCAATCAGTCCCTGAACAGTGATTGTTCTACACAATATTACATTCAAACTGGTGTTTCCATACAGAATCATACACAATGATCTCCAACCTGAAAATTAGGGTTTATTAGGTCATAAATAACCTTCTCCTCAGAATTTGTGTTGAATTAGGGCTTATTAGCCACTTAGACAAGGTTAGGCACCACAAAGGAAAAGTTGCTAGCAACTTTTTAGCAACTTTTTGTTGCTTGAGCATCTTTTCTCTTACACCACCAAATGACCAATTTTTAGGTCCTCCTAAGGAACACATCTGCTCAGACCTTAACCAAACACCTAAACTAAGACTTCTAACCTCATAGAAAATCAAGGATCTCAGGATGACAACATTCCCTGAATCATTGTGTCATTTACAAAACAAAGACCAAACTGAAACTCTAGGATCTAACCTAAACCTAGGCACACAAAATGATCCAAGCTCTTATTTTAATTACATGCTTCATTTAAGAAGTGCTTCACAAAAAAATTTGGTAGGTGGGAGCCCTGAGAAGGGTGCAGCTGCACCATGGGCATCAGTGAGAAAACATGAATATCAACAACATGAATAGTATCCAAATGTGATATCATCCAACAATATCGCCCTTTGGCATTGATGGCAACATATGGGAAAATCCATCAACTGAAAATCAACTCAAAAATACTTTCTCCTGTCAATACAATCTTCTCAATACCCTCTACACAAATCTCCCCAAAATAGTAGGGATTTTCACATAGATTCCTTCCCCATTTGGTAGAAATGGAAAAGGGTGACATAACTCAATTGTAATTTTCTGTATCTTTTTTAAATCTTCATGTCCAACAGCCAAGTGCAAGATCACCCAAATGTGCTCTAGTGTTCCTTCAATTACTCCCCCTGAGGAGTAGATCCATACATCATGTCCATAAAATGATATAGCTCTGAAATCCATTGGACTAATCCATATCTACATCAATTAATTATCACATGGAGGGGCTCTGACCCCAAGCATGCTTTTGAGATACTCAAAATCATCTGTTCGCAAAGGCTTTATAAATATATCTGCTATCTGTTCCTTTGTGATAATATATTCCAATTTAATTTCTTTCTTTGTTACCTTCTCCCTCAATAAATGATACTTAATAGAAATGTGTTTATTCTTTGAATGCATTATATAGGATTCTTTGACATATTCACTGTGGTGGTGTTATCGCAATAGATAACCACTAGTTCTTCAAAAATTATTCCAATGTCCTTCAACATTTTTCTCATCCAAACAACTTGTGTGAAATTTATTGTAGCAGCAACATACTCTAATATAGAAGTAGATTGAGCAATATAGTTCTCCTTGTTTCTCAACCTACATCAGTATAATCCTATAAAATAAAATCATCTAATTTTTCATACCATAATCCATATTCTATTGTTCCTTTCAAATATGTAAGAATTCTTTTCACATCAGCAAGATGTGTCTCTTTGGGATCAGCTTGACACCTTGCCACAATACCAATTGTATTGGTAATATCTAATCGATGTGAGTTAGATATTGTAGACCACCAATCATAGATCTATACTTTGTCTGAACTACACTTTGAGTCTCTTTATTACTAGTCAGTTTATGTCCAGTCACCATAGCTGTTCCAACATGTTTACAATCTTCCATTCCAATCTTCTTCAATATTTCCTTAAGATACTTGGTCTGAGATATAAAAATGCCATTCTTACTCTGATTAATTTTAAAACCAATAAAAAATTTAATTTCACCAATCACTGACATCTCAAATTCATTTTCCATTTCATTAGAAAATTTCTTACTCATCTTGTCATTGCCTCCAAAAATTATATCATCAACAAAAAATTCTATGATTAAGATTCCATCTTCATTAGTTCTTAAATATAAATTACTGTCTACAATACCTTTTTCTAAAACCAAGATGAAGTAGATACTTGTCAAATCTTGCATACCATGCTCTAGGTTCTTGTTTCAGTCCATACAATGCTTTCTTCAGCTTACAAACAATGTATCCATCCTCTATCAAAGGAAATCCACAGGTTACTCAATGTAAAATTCTTCCTCCATATCATCAGTCAAAAATGCTGATTTCACATCCATTTGATATACTTTAAAGTATTTATGTGTAGCATAAGAAAGAAATAATCCCACAACTTCCAACCTAACAATAGGAGAAAATGTTTCTTCATAGTCTATTCCTTCTTGACGTGAGTAGCCTTTACACACCAATCTAGTCTTGTTTCTTACCACTATTACTTCATCATCAATCTTATTTCTGAAAACCCACTTAGTACCTATCACATTTTGTTCTTTGGTCTTGGAACCAATTCCCAAGTATTGTTTTTCTTTATATGTTCAGGTTCTTGTTCCATTGCTTTATTCCAAGATTCATCTCTACATGCTTCATGAGTAGTCTTTGGCTCAACTTGAGAAATCAAACAAATTTCATCTCTAACTCTAGATCTTGTCATCATACCTTTATTTGCATCATGAATAATTTGATCTTCAGGATGGTTCTTCTTAACATACCTCAGAGTCTTTGGAGTCCCAATAACATTAGTCATTTCATCTTCAATTTCATTTTCAATGATCAAAGGTTCTCCAGGTTAATAAGTGACCTCTTTCACCTCTATAATCTGACCAAAGTCATACATTTCTTTCCTGAATCTAAAACTTTTCATCTATCCTCACATTGGCACTTTCAATCAACTTACTCAATCTTAGATTGAAACATTTATATGCTTTACTCTTAGTAGAATAACCAAGAAAAATTCCTTCATCACTTCTAGCATCAAACTTCCCTATCTCATCATCTCTTTTGATATAACATTTACTTCCAAATATTCTAAAATATTTTACAGTAGGTGTATGATCAAACCATAATTCATAAGGAGTCTTACTTGTACCTTCTGTAATCTGAATTTTTCTGAAGGTGTACACAGCAGTGCTAATTTCTTCTCTCCAATGAACATGTGACACATTTTCTTCCAGCAACATAGTCCTTGCAATACCTAATATAGTTATATTTCTTCTCTTTTCTATCCCATTCTGTTGTGGATTTCTAGGAGCTGATGTCTGTTTGTATATTCCATTTTCTTCACAGTAGGTATTAAATAAGTATGGTGTAAACTCTGCACCTCTGTCTGATCTCAAACATTTTATCTTCAAACAAGATTCATTCTCAACTTTTGCTTTAAATAACTTGAATTTGTCAAATGCGTCAGATTTCTCTCTCAAATATGTAACCCACATCATTCTGGAAAAGTCATTAAAAAAAGTATAAAGTACCTTTCACCATAATATGATCTTGTTCTTTTAGGACCACATATTTCTGTATGCACGAGATCCAACTTCCCTTTTGCTGAATAAGATTTTCTTTTAAAATTGCTTCTAGTTTGCTTTCCCATAAAACACTCTCTACACATAGTGTTAGATGGATTTACAATCTTAGGTAGATATATTACAACATTAGTCATACTTGCCTCCACAATGTTATCAAAGTTAATATGACAAAATCTTCTATGCCACGGCTAACTATCATCAACCTTCATAACAAAACAAAAAGATTCAGATGTAGTCGATTCAAATACCTTACCTCTAGATTTAGTACCAGATGCGATCAAATATCCTAATTTACTTTAGAGAGCATTTCCCATGAATGAATTTATATTGATAACCTCTTTCCACTAACTATCCAACACTTAATAGATTATGCTTAAGTCCATCAACAGGTAATACATTGTCAGTATTAGCCTTTCCATCCAGAGAAATGGATGCAACTCCAATGATATGTTTAGGATTATTGTCACCAAATCTAACAACACCATCATCATATCTTTTCAATTTCTCAAATTTATTTTTATCTCTAGTCATATGATGTAATAACCACAGTCTATAACCCATTCAAATTTCTTTTCAACATGAGATATTGAGGCGTTTTCTTCATGTATAGGTTCATCATCCTTTATAGAAATAAATCCAATTTCATCATAGTCACCATCATCATCAAAAACACCCTCACTAGCATAATAACATTCATTGTCTTTAGGATAATTTTATTTTTAAAACTTAGGTTTATGCTTAGGAGCTCTTGTAGGACATCTAGATGCAAAATTGCAATCTTGTTACATGAAATAATTTTCAAAAGTAAATTTCCTTCAAATTTACACTTACCTCTCTTCTCTCTTCTTGTGATCAATGCTACCACTTAATGTAGCTTTCTTTCTTCTTCGTGTATCTATTCCCATTCCTCAGCATAGTCTCTGAGCTCTTCTCTTAGGTCACCATAGCTGGTGCTCGCAATTCCTAATAAGGTCTTTTTGTTCTTATGCACGGTTGCCTTGAATGTCGACTCAACCTTAGGTAAAGTATCTCCCAACTCCACGACCTCAAAAGTAGTTAGTTCTTCAATAAACATCTCTCTAGTGAAGTTTGGTTTCAAGGGTATAATCTCCTCTATATCTTGTACTTTGGTTCTAATAGTAGGTGTCAAAGATCTGAGTATCTTTGCAATCCATTCTTCTTCACTTTAAGTACATTCAGAGTTTCTAATGTCAGTAACCAATTCAGTAATTCTCTGTCCATATGCCCTAATATTCTCATCTTCAGTGATTCCATCTTTGTCTTCCATTTCTATAGCTTTGAATTTTTTGTAAACTTATCTCCTTCATACATTTCCTCCAATCTTTTCTAGATCTCATGTGCAGAATCCAAGTCTTTTACTTCTGTGAATTCACCTTCAAAAAGTGTGCTGATAAATGATTCCCTTGATACCATATACATGAAAATAGCTTATTTTGATCTTCAGTATCCCTCTCCAATTCATCCTCAGTCACTATATTTTCATTCTTCTTTGTGATCATTCAGTAGTCAATTCCCAAACATAGCAAATGTGTTCTCACCTTGTTCTTACAACTGTCAAAGTTTTAAGGATCAAATTTTGGACTATCAATCCTATAGAAAGACATCTTCAAGATCACCTAAAGTTGTTCAGTTTTCTCTCTAAGGACCAGTATCTCTGATACCAACTGTTAGGAATAAAATTATACAAGAAAACTGAGAAGGGGGAGTAAATCAGTTATGATATAGATTATTAAACTTTAAACTTTATAAACAAAAATTGCAATGCAAAAGATAACACAATAAATGCCAACACAATAACACAATAATTGTTGTAGATGAAACCCTATTAAAGGTAAAACCCTAGTGGGAATTAGCACTGACAAATAATGTACTAAGAGTATAGTATCCCTGTTAAAAGATTTATCCATGTTAGGAGCTTATTAACACATTATTGTACATAGTCCATGTTAGGAGTCAAGAAAAGTAGTAGGCTAACTTCCTAGGCACACTTCCCAAAGAAGGATAAAGCCACCCTAAAGGATTCACAATATGAACAAGTGTATATAGGGATATACAATATAGTGAACTGTCTGATACAAACTATCTTTGCTTGGTCAGTTCCATTGTAGTATTGTTGTCACAAACTCTACTCTACATCTAGCACCCGAACAAGCCTCACAACTTTCACTTCTATTTATTTTCAATCTATTTCACTACCATACCTTTCCAAAATAAAAGATCACTCATATATAACCTATTACAACAATTCATTACGTCAGCCAGTTAAGCTTTCCTAATACACAAATAATTAATTAGGTTGGCCAATTAGGATTTCCTAATATACAAATAATTTTTTAACCCCTTGATAAGATACACATGGTACCTATAACAAGTAAACATCAAATATAATACATCATTTATACTCCTAGATCTGTAATCCATGCTCACAATTTATATTACATGCTACATGTCTAAAGTCAGCCTCCAAATAGGTCTCCTCCTGAATACATGCCACAATTGACATCACCAGAATGCTCACGCCAATGGAACACAACCCAATATTCAAAAATATTTCTTCTATCCTCCAGTAAGCTCACTTGATCTAAAATATCTTTTCCTGTAAGTTATACCCAAAACACATAGACCTACACTGTCAAGCATCACAGTTAGAGTCGAGAAACCACTCTTCACTAAATAAACTATAACGTCCTCAATATGTAACATAAAGCTAAGTGACATTGTGAATAAGGTCAACACACATCCTTCTTCATATAACCAACTTGGATCATTCTGAAACATCCATATAGTATCTATACGCTTCTGCCAGTCAAGTAACTAGTTTGCCTTCTTCACAAAAATATATGTTGACATCAGTGATAAAACATGAATATCAACAATATGAATAGTATCCAAACCTGATATTGTTAAACACCTCCTAATCAAATTATTTATACCCATAATTAACCCTAACATTATTTTTGAATTCAATAGCCTTATAAGTGGGGTTTTTTCTCTCAATATAAAAAGCCCTAGCATGCCCCATTATGAGTACAATCAATCTCTCATAAAGGATAGGGGAAGAAAGGCTTTTGAAATGATCTTTTAGACTATGGATCAGAGATGAAAACAACTATAACAATAATAAATAAAATTATTGTTCGTAAAATGGTTAAGGATTATAAAAAGAGGGATAAAAATATAGCTAAAGTTTCTATCTAGAGACAGATAATGTATAATTAGCTCTGCAACATCTACATACAAAACTTTGAGGGAAGTTATATTAAATCCAACATCAGTGTTCTTAATGGTATCCCTTTCACTAGGATGGAAGAAGATTTCCATTCCTTTATTTGCGCATTTTCTATCTCTATAAAATTTTGTACCTTCCACAAATGTATTCAAGACCTTAGCTATTAAATCCTCATTTATTTATGGCTCCAATCCATAATTTTTTTGAATACCCTTTGTCTATCGTTGAAAAAATGCTTTCATGACCTGAGAGTCAGGACCATGAAGCTTTTCCATAGACCCATTGAGACCCACATCTAAAATCTCACTTCAGATTGAATGTATGTACTTCCATTTGTGATCTATTCACTCTAGACTTTGATTTATTTTGGTCTCCCCCCTTAATACCTATAAAGTGTGAACTCTCACATAGTGAAGTAGGGTATCCAATACTTATAACCAGACGTAACAACACTAGAATACTTGACCACTTTGTAATAAAGGATTGCCACATCAAGATGCCAACTCGCACATATGTTATCATCATTTCCAAGACATCCCACAAATTAGAAGTCTCCAACATCATTTTATGGGAGCATTTGAATCTTTAATAGGAATCGAATACTATCGTTAAAACTCTAATTAATTGTATGTTGATAGTTAACCCCCATATTAGCCAACTTGTCTGCCACCTAATTTCCTTCACCAAACAGATGAGAAATTTTATGATCACCAAACATATTAAGCATATATTTAGTATCTTCAATTAATAAATTGGAATATTACTATAGTACAAATTCTCTAATATATTTGATTTTAAAAATTAAGTAGACTCAAAAAAATTACTAGATAAAAATTATATCACTAATACAAGTTAAAACTTTGTACAAGAAATATAACACATTAGTGATCCATAAGAGAAATCAAATTGAGGGAGCTACATATATTGATCATGAATATTCATCAACCTATTAAATTTAAGTGATTCTATCTAGATGGTTAAATCTAGGAGAATAGCTATGAAATTTTATTATAGATTCTTATAAAAAGTGTAAGGAATCTATTATATTTAGCATAATGGATCTTCTTTGGATACATGTATTAGAATATGAATATGGAAAAAAGTGAATTTGACAAAGAATTCAAAATATTGATTATGAATTATTTTGATATCTTATAGCAAAACTATCTTGATGTTGAACTATAACATGAGAGTAACATATTTGTATTAACTATAAACCTCAAATATATTATTACTTCTATTGTAAGGTTTCTTCAATTGTAGAGGTTATTTAGATATACCAAATTGTACACAAAATATCAAATTTGAATAGAGATCTTTAATCTCTATTTAATTGGTATTAGAGCTAAAGAACCCGTCACTTTACTAGACTCTTTACGGGAATATAGTATAGTAAAAAATGACAACTATTTTAAGAATATTTTAAAACCACTGTAATATGGATTCTATTCTAAATAATATATTAAACAAAGATTTTAATGGAAAAAATTGTTAGTGCTCCCTTTCTTTCTCCACTTCTTAATAACCAAGATCGCATAAGGTTGATGTGAGATAAACAATGAGAACTTATAGAAAGACAACTATTTAAATCAATCATAACCCAAAAATGATATTTGATATTATTTGTAATGAACCTACAAGTAAAACAAAGACTATAACTAATAAGGGCCATAATTTTTTTGTATTCTATATTTATTTTACAACTAGAAAAGTATAATTATCTTAACATATGACACAGTCATGGAAGGAGTTTCCCCAATGGAGAAGATCCAACCATGTAGGTAGAGTAAACACAAAAGAAATAAACCAATTTAGGAACAATAAAAGACAATCAAGATGCTAAAATAGATCTTCAAATTATCAATAAATAATGTATTTAAGTCACATTGGCCTGCAAGATGCAGCTTGCAAACTTGCGGCATATATGCCGGATTAAAAAATAAATCCTAATTCTAACCTCCAAGGTTATTCTACTTCTCATCCCCGTAATCTACTACCTAAAAAAAGATCAAGAGCCTCAATATATAGAGCCTTCACAAGACATAGGTCGACCAAAATAATAACATTTTCCAAGACAAAGAAAATGTAACATGTACATAAAAGGTAAGGACCCAAATCCAAAAGATCTTCATTCCAAGATATAGAAATGACATATGATCCAACAGATATGTTAGCCAAATATCTAGAAGCATCAATATATGATCCACCAAACTTTGTCAATTAGGAACAAGTTCGCAAGACGCAAAAACTCTAGTTGACCATTAGAATATGAAGAAAACACATAACCAACCATGAATCTTTAATATCTCAATAGAGAAGTATTCAACTAAGGTGCAAAGCTGGACATAATTAAAACATGATGTCCAAAACCAACCCTGAAGTTTAAAAAAGAAAAGGATCCAAAACTAGTGAACTCCACAAAAAACACACAAACTGGGAAAACAAGAACAAACTAAAAGGAAATATTGAACTGGGTGATGCAAGATTTCCAATGACCCAAGGATTCTCCTACATCAATTTAGAACAAAAAATATAATAACAATATATAGTCTTTATTTTGATAATTATCACTGTCCCATGCATGTGGGATGAATATTCTTATTCTAATTTACTAAAATAATGGCATCAAATATAATACTAGATTTAATATCTAATATATAAACCAAGATGAGGATTTCTATACATTCATTACTTTAGAATGTATGAAAAATGTAACTAATAGGCATGATAAAGTGGGGTTACAAATGTTGATCAGAAAAATGAATATCTTTCCATTCTACTTTTATTTTATATTTACTTATCGTTCTATCATAAATATAATGTCTGAATTTTTTCTACTATTTTCCATTCTTTAGAAGCTTCGTACCTACAACTTGTTAACCATTTTCCTATTATAGCCTCAAATATTCTTACATAGTACTCTTTTCAATCTTTCTTATTCCTTGCACTTGACTATAAGTGTTCAACTATCCCTTGGATATGATCTCCCTATAGCCCTCTCCTCTAAATTAAATTATTTCCTTTTTTTACAAACTAAACCTTCTGGATAACTTGACTATTACCTATTAATATGTACATCAAAGAATTCAAATTGAACAAAAATGATTTTATATTAAGAATAAAACCTAATCAATTAATATGTAATCAAGATAAAGAAAATATCACTCACATTACATCATTCAGAAACTCAACACTTATATAAATAATTGTCTACAGAAAACTATATTTTAATTTATCATATAAACAAATTTCATCTTTTGTGTAATGTCTTCACATTCCTCTTTTTCAGTGCTACACCTTAGTTTCTATCAATAGCATCATATGGAAACTGAACACATATATTAATACTTGTATAAAGAAATTAGAATATTTTATTTTTCAACCTTAAGATAAGTCATCCTTATGTGTACTACCTTCTCACAATTTTTATCATAATTAGGACTCAATTTCTATCCTGAAAAATCCTAAATATTTGTTTCTCCATAACTATCCATTAGAGTGCTACATAGAACCATCAACTTTCAACTATAGGTGTAAGCTCAAGCACACATACACCAAGTAGCACAAAAAGAGAACAAACAAATGTACAATAAAAATAAAACCATAGCTGTAACCATGAGAGAAAAAAATGTACCTTATAGACAAATTAGGGTAGGTTGAATAGTTATACTCTAATCATCTGTTAGAATCTACATCAAAATGAGCCATTAAAAAGTTTAAAAATAAAATGTTATTTCTTTAGTCATCTGTGTGTGTGTGTGTGTGTGTGTTGAATAGTTATACTCTAATCATCTGTTAGAATCTACGTCAAAATGAACCATTAAAAAGTTTAAAAATAAAAATTAATTTCTTTAGTCATCATTGTGTGTGTGTGTGTGTGTGTGTGTGTGTGTGTGTGTGTGTTATTATTTAATGATACTTAGAAATATCATTTTAGAAGGGAAGTGTTTATAAACGTGTAATTATAGGAAATATTGATAGAGCTTATGCATCTTTTTTCTACCCTTCATAGCCAATTTAAAGGGCTATCCTTAAATATGAATAAATCAAAACATCAAGGTGAGCATTGATAGCTCAATGATTTTCTAAAAATTTAAAGATTTCTTATTTCTATAAATATAGCCTATTCATTCTACCTATGTAAAAATATTTAAAGGTCGAGTTGTTATAGTAATTATTATACTTGTGCAAAAATAGATATGTTTGTGTATTTTTATGTAGATAATGATTGTTCAAATATTTTTAAGGTGGATTTGTTATAGTAATTGTTAATTTCATGCAAAAGTAGATATGTTTTATGTCTTTTTATGTAGCTAATGTCTTTTTAAGTAGTTATATTTTTCTGCCTATTTCAATTGAGTGAAATGGGCACAAAACATAAAAGATATAAAATAATGATTGATATGATAGTATCTCAATGTACATTAATATATTTTTTTTTCTCTCAAATCACTAAAGTGAATTGTAATTACTAGTATTAAAAAATGGCAACTTAAGTAAAATCAATTAAAAGTCATGATTTAGAAAGAAAAATCTAAGGATTAGTGGTTAATGTAGGATAGCTCTTCACTACTTTAGGATATGATAGGTTTGAGAATGTTATCATTAAGATTCATTAATGAAAATCAAAGAAAACAAGCTAAACATAATTAGTATTGAAAACAAATCCATCTTCTATACTTGAAACTCTCAAGTGCTTGTCACTAGAACATTACTATATAGACTTTAAGGATAAATAAGTGCAACATCTTTCAAGTTGATGAAAAATAAATATATGCATGAAACAAACGATGTAAAAAATAATAGCTCATATTAAATAGATCATATTAACCTCAAGTTCACATTTGATTATTTTTTAATCAACCATATGATTCTCTAAATTTGAGTAGTCTAATATTACTAATGATTCAACATAATTTATACCACTTGTTGAAATTGAAAATTATCCTTTGCCTATGATAATGCTTTTCACTAATTGTTCATCTGAAATAATTAAATAAATTTATTATTCAGTTAGAAGTAATCTTCTTTCCTTTTTTCCTATGATTAAAAGTAAATTTTAATTATATCATTATGAATTCTTCTAAGTTTTGTGATCTGAAGGCATGCACAAAACTTGTTACTTATGGATCAATGTGATCAAGGATGTATACAAAAAATAATTGAACAATGTAGGTAATAGGAAATACAACTATTATAAATATTTAATGTATAGAAGTTGGGCCAATATTTACCCTATTAATACATTAGTCCTACAAGCATATTGGTCCAAAAATCAAGTTTCACCTAGCTAAGAAATCCCACCCGAAGGATAACTTAACAAAAATTGTTAAATATATAAAATCAATAAACATATTTTGTGAAGATAATTTTCAAAGGAAACAAATCTTTAATCAAGAAAGGATCTATCAAGATACCTTGTAATCAATAGAATGTTGCAGGTTAGAACTGAATTCTTGAATTCCCAGTACCAAAATCTCAAATTATAGAGCCTTGAATTATTTTACAATAATTGCTAAGAGATACAATAGAGTTCTATAATTTTATAATGATTGTGAAAGGTTATAATTCCTCATAATAATAAGAGAATATCACTATAAAATAATCGATATTGAGCTCAACACCATATATTTACCCTATCTCCAACATTAATCTTATGATCACATGCATTCTTATGAAACTATCAACATAAAAAAATAAAATATAACAGAAAGCATAAAAATTAAACCAAAACTTATAATGACATTAATTTTTCATTAGTATTCAAATAACACTTTCGGCAAGCTTACACTGAAATACATTAAAGGGTAAACTGAAGATCAAATTGGCAAATCACCAAAAATGACTAAGTACAGAGAAAACCGATGACACAAGGAAGTGTGCAAACCAAAAATCACAATACAGAGAGTTAAAGAGGAACCCAACAAAGGAAACCAAAATGCAAGTTATAGTGCAAACCGATGAAACAAATTTAGTGCAACCGACAGTAAAAACTGACGGACAAACACACACGTCCGAAAGGCAGAACTGAAAGTCAGTTGCAGCCTGCAAAAAGTGGATCTGGCTTCCCCATCAGATAAAGCAAGGGTATTCTATTTATAGGATATTTAATTGATTTTAAATCCATTTATTTAGGGACAAGAAACTTTAATGTAAGCATTTTAATCAGTCTAACTAATTTTAAGCACATAGACTAGGAGATCTAGGTGCAAGTTCTAAACCTAATCTTAGAGTTAACATTGATTTTATCATCAACTCGATGAAATCAATCTATCTATAAATAGATGATGTAATTATTCATTAAAATGCATGTGTACAAGAGAGGAAAAAAGAATGAGCACATCTATGGATTGAATTGAGAGTTTCAAGAACCAGAGAAAAAAAAGAAGAATTTGGTTAGCTAAACCAAGAACAGAGGAAACCGATGATCAGAGGTAATATTCAATCACAGTTAAGGTGATATTATGTTGTATGTGAAATACATTGGATCTTTATCAACAATAGGATATTGCACTTACCAGGTCAAATTTGTAATTTTCTATCATTATAACAAGTGAAGCAAAGTGTAAGAAATCCTTTCAAGAAAGGTGGATTTGACAGGCCTATATCAAACCTCTTAATCTAGTGCACACTTAATAGTGTTTCTAAAAGATCCTAAGAGAGTAGAATTTAACAGGTCTCCATCAATACCCCTAATAGGGTAGATCATCAGAAGTGATCAAAATTGTAAGCCTTAAATGTCCCCTTCCATTCTGTAGATAGTGAAGTTTTGTGGGTGCCCTCCCCACCATAGTTTTTACTTCCTAACAAGAGTTTTCTATGATATCATATAGTTATGTGTCAATTAGGTTTATAAATGTTTCTATGAATGAATCATATGTTTAATAATGTTATGAATTGATATAACTTACACAAAGATAGTATAGTTCAGATGGAATGGATATGCAATTAATTACAAAAGGTTAATTGATTAAAATAACATGAAAATTTTTTAGAGGTACTGATTCACCCCTCCCCTCTTAGTACTACTTCCCATTAAACCAAACAATTGGTATCTGAGCTAAGTGTCTTCCTGGAAAATCTTAAAGACTTAAAAGAAAAGATCATACAATGGAGAAGTACAAACTTGATCAGAATATTGAGAATAAGAAGATTGAGATACAGATGTTCTATGAACAGTATAAAGAAGCTAGAATCAAGATGAGAGAGTTGTTGGATGAGAGGAATGGAATAGATACTCAAAGCAATGAAACAAATTATTAAGAAGAAGAGATTCCAGATTTCTTTGAGTCTTCAGGATCAAATGCAAGCAAAACATTAAATACATCAAAAGAGAATGTCACAAGTATAAATGAGATCAATCAACATCTGACGGAGAAAATAAAGATGTTGCAAATTGGTCAAGGGATCCAGATGGTTAGAATGATTAATGTGATGAGTTCTACTAGACAAGATGAAACAAAAAGAACACTAGCTACTGATGACATGAGGAGGATTATGGAGAAATTTCAAGAAAGGGAGTTATAAATTCAAAGACATGCAAAGCATCACCATGAGCTCACAAATATAATCATTCTCATGAGTCAAGAAGAAAATAGAATGAATATTGAACTCATTGAAAGAATACAGATTATCAGTGAACTAAGAGAAGAAAATGAAAAACTAAAGCATGAGGTTAGAGTTCAACAACAACATAATGAAGTTATCAGAAAGGCTGAAGAGAGCAATAAAAGAATGGATGATTTTATAGAAGGACAACAAAGAGTCAACAACAACAGTCTAGTCTTTACCAAAAATGGAGAATCATCAAATCAATCCAATCCAAAGAATGTTTATGAAAGTCCAAGACCAAGAAAGCTTACATGCAAACACTGTGGAATGAAAGGTCACACAACAAATGTGTGCAGAGGAAAAATGAAAGGTATTCCTAAATATACACCTTGATTAATATAATTCTGTTATAAATGTAACAAGAAAGGACATAAGGCATATGAATATATGTGTAAGAGAGAACAACGAAGGAAGGTGTTAGGGTCTATTTGAGTCACCATGACCAAAATTTTTCTCTGCCTTTTTGATGTTTTCCTTGAGGTTTTTCCTGTTTCCCCTTATTACTAAAGAAGTCCAAGTTAAAGAGCCCTGTGATGTCAAATTTACCTCCGAACTTATTCTTTAAATGTTTCATGAGCCCATCTTGTGAAAGCCAGTTCTCTTGGTCAAGGTTGGTATCAATCTCTGTCTCATGAACCAATTTGAACTACTTTGAACTAAGGTTCAAAGTAGTTCAAAGTAGTTCAATCAAAATTTTATGGCCTAATATTAGTGATTGCAGGTAAGACCCAGGACACATCATCAAACCGCTTTGAACCTCAGTTCAAAGTAGTTCAAAGCAGTTCAACGGAGGATTCAACAAAGCACAAAGGTGATGTAATGACTAAATTGATAGAGGATATGACACGTTAGAGTGTATCCATTGGAATAATAGTATGGCGATTTGGAGAAATAGTTGGCCACGTGGGAAGAGTCAAGTTGGCATTGCGAGTTAAGGCAGATTTGTTTTTGGCAAGAACATAGGGATAGAATTTAATGCAGCAATAATGACTTAAGGGAGTTTAGTTAAATGAATTGATGGCCACATGTCATGTCAGTAGCTTCATTTCATTTCATCTTGCGCACAACATTTAATTATCATCTCTTGGGTGATTTTATTGCAAAGTGATTTTTCTTTAAATTTCATCTTTCAAGTTCATTTCCTTTCAAAGCTAAGTTGTGGAGTCTTGGCAGCGGAGGATAAAATTTTTGATTTTTTAGTTTAGTAGAGAACAGGTAATGCCCAATTATCCCTCTATTTGCTTCACTATTTTCTACCTAGTTTTGCCCTTTTTCCAAAAGATTGCAGTCTTTCATTTACTTGGGTAAAGATAAAAAGGATGAGGTCTAGCATGCATTTCTTCAGAAAAACTGCAAGTCTAGGTTGTAGACCTCCTATTATTTTAGAAATAGATTTATTAGGAGTCGAAGTAGGAAAGCTAGTTGAAGTTTTGAAAGAATTAGTAAAGGAGGAGCATACTATAGAATTTATGTCCAGTGGTTTACTCCAAGCCACTGCCTTTCCACTAGTTGTGATAAGTCCAGAACTAATTCAATAATGTATATACCACTATGATGTCAAGTCCAAATGTGTGTTGAATGATGAGGGTAGGATTATTTTGACCATAAACAGAGAGATGATAATGTCAGTCTTCAAAATCCCAGATGAAGATTTTGATAGTTTTACCCCCACTCAGTCGCTGGCACAATATCATCCATAATATCATGGTTTTGTTGCATAGGATAAGAGGTTCAAAACAAGTACTTATTTTTGAATATTGGATGTATCATTTTATACAAATTGTGTTGGATGGAAAACAAAGTTTGGATTGGGCTGAAATAATCGCAAGTTCACTGAGAGATCAGCTCAAACAGGCTCAAGCTATGCAAAAGGAATTCTATATCTCCTCCTACTTGACCTATTTCCTTGCATGTGCCCAAGATCTTACTGGGATCCCTCATGAGCCATGGAACAGATATATAACCATTTTTAGTATTGTCCTTTGTTAAGGAAAGATAGGGTTCTAGAAGAATATAAGAAAGTTCATGATGTTTTTCTTGGGAGACTATGTAATCAGTTAGCTGGAACCCCAAATCAAAGAATTTCTCCAGAAGCACAAAAGATGGTTTAGAACTATGGGATCTTCTATATCCAGTTTCATTGGTTAACCTATTTAAGAGTCGGTGGTTTTGACAAAGAACCTCTCAGATTACCCTGGTTCTGCTTTGATTGTTTCATCTTAGTAGAAGTTTGTAGACAAGTGTTTACAGTAATAAAGAATAACCTCTTAGAAGATAAGTGGGATTATGATAGATGCATCAGTGATAGGCTAAAATTTAGATGGTTTTCACATGTATTTTTATGAGTTGAGGAGGGGATTTGACAATAAAGGGTTTGCCTTGAAGGCGTTCAGTTTGAAAAAGTGGTTGGACCTAAATCCGCATATGGAAGATTTGTGGGAGAATATAGGAGATGAAAGGGAAATTTTTATAAAAGATCATTCCATTTTAATGGTTCCCCATACTAGAAGTTTGCAGCTGAAGCTTGACATTTTTGATGTGGTCAAAGATGATTCAGAAATCATTGAACCTAGTTTTACTGAACCTAGTGCACAAACTCTGTCGAAGGTAGATTGGACAAGGGAGGAAGAAGAAAACATCAAAATGAGAGCTAGGTCCATTTTGGCCTACACTGATGAATGGCTAAAAAGAAGGAAATTTAATAGAAAGAGGGTAACCTCTCCTAAGGAAACTAGTGCCAGATCGATCTCAATTTAAGTTCTTCCTGATTCTTCTAATGTTTCCTTCTTGAATCCTCATGCAGGTAATTTTCCTTCAACTAAGAAAAGAGTTGTGCCAAGAAAATGTCACACTGCACCTCAAACAAGATCTAGAACTAGAGCTAAAATTCAATCTCGAATGGCTTCCCCTAAATCCTGCTTCATTGACATTTATGTCAATGATGAAGATATCTATTTTTCACGAGAATAGGGAAAAGGAATTGAGGATACAATAATGGATAAGTCTAATGTTCCGCCAGAAGACCCGACACCTGCAAATAATGTTGAAAACAAGTTGGTTTCTAACTCATTTTCTTCTTGGCTGACTGAATCGGTGAATAAGAAACGCAGTTTAAAACCTCTTTCTTTGCCAGTGCAAGAGTTGCTCATACCCCAATGAAGAAGGCCAAAAGCAAAGCAAGGTTGAATAAAAACCCTATCACAGGCAAAGTAACCACTGAGATAGCCACTTTCAAACAGAAGGAGGGTATTCTTGAACCTGCAGCAGAAGATTTTGAAATTACAAAAATGGATTTTGGGGTGCTGAACAGAGACACTCGAGATCATCTTTTGAAATTATCAGTAGTGCATATGCTTCATCAATCCTAGAAATATGTCAAGGAGAAACGTGAGCTCAAGAAGCTCATAATCATGATGTTTGAGTTCCTTAGTTCACTCAGCAAAGTTGGAGCTCTGCCTCTAACTCAATCTCCGCAAGCTTTTGACCCTAGTTCTACAGATATTAAGAAAATGTTGAAACAAATGAATTAGGGAAAAGCCCTGATGGTGGCTATGAAAGACTAGATCGGTGGCATCATTTTGGAAGGAAATAAGTTCATTCAAGAGTTCGTAGAAGCCTTTGCAGAAGGAGAAGCTCTGATTGGGGAGATTCATACCTTGACACCAACTTGGGAATTAGATGAGGAAAAATGTGCTACTATTGTATCCCAAGTTGCTGAGATAGAAGGATATGGAGTTGGAAAGTTCCTAGCAGAGAACTGAATGAAAATGATAGATGTTTGTATGCTCTTCATTTTGAAAAAGAATCTGAGTTGGAAGAGCAGTTTATTTAAGACACCGATCTCAAGCTTGCGTGCCATGGAGAAAGAGATAAAAGAAATACATACTAATGTATTAAAATAAATCAAGGTTGTGAACACGTAAGGTATCCTTCAGTTCAATAGAGGAAATATAAATGAAGAGCTTATGACCAAGAGTTTTGGGGACGCGATGAATTATATCAAAGAAAAGGAGGAAATTATAGCTGAAGATTTCACCAGAGTTGCTAATGTGGAGTCCATGTTGTATCAGAATCAAGGATAATTTCCCAGACAGTTAGAGAAAATTTAGGACTTCAAATGCAAAAAGAGCGCATGTCGTGCAAAGTTGAATGGTGTGAAGAGTCTCCACTCTCATCCGATCCAAGAGCTAGTGAGTATATTTCAGAGCTGGAAGCTGGTCTGAGAAGCCACGTCTAGAGATAATAACTAAAAGTGCATGATGGTTTTCATGCCTATGTTTAAGTCATTTTGTTTATGATTTAGCTATTGTTAAAAAAATTTACTCTATCTTTATTTACTAGTCTGAAACCGTTTATTTCCGGTTAATTTGGGAGGCCGAGTTTTAAGGGAGGCCTCTCGAATTTGCTAAACTATATATGCCAAGGTGTAAAACTGTGAAGGGGTTGAAATTTTTGGATTATGTTAGACTTAGTTTGACATTTTATGATTTTGTTAAGATTTTATGTGTTTCCTAAGAGAATTCAATAGAAAGATACTGGATCAGATTAATTTCAAACTTTGTTCTGAATCATCATGTTATTATGATGTAATGCTAAGTTTAAATCTGTGAATTTGGACATATAATATGTCAATTACTTTGTGAATTGGTGTATTTCCTACTAATGTACTGTAGTGAATGCATGGTATTTATCTATCTTTCTGGATAATTCTCTTCATTATTTCCTTTCAAGTTCTTTGTGTTTCAATCAAAGAAATTGTGCCTTTCTGTGATTCTATTTATTTATATTTATATTATCTAAAAATACCTCAATACCTAAGAGTATTTGAGAGATCCTTTTGTGATTTTGGGTTAAAATTACAATTGTTGGTTTTAAGTTCAGAATTTCATTAAATGTTTCTGATAGGGAGCTGTACCTCAAACAATTCAGAGGGAAGCATTTATCTCATGCTTACCCAACTGTTGTAGGATAGTTTGTTTCCAAAGAGGCATAGATTTAACTTTATTTTTAATCAAAGCGGAGACAAATCTGTTCACCAATAGATTTTTGTCGACTCTATTAGGGAGTGCACTATCAGAGGAATAATAATTAGTTTCATTTCCATGAATGAATTAATTATGGTGCTTCCCGCTGTTGTGATTCCCAGGAAAGAAGAAGTTCCCTTGGTGTTGCAACCTGATTTCTTTTTCTTAGATACTCAAGAAGACATAATCGCAGATCTTAACTCCTTGGCATGGAAGTTAAGGGAGAGCAATCAACAGTACCAACAAGTCCATCTAGTCATAGAAGAAGAAGAACAAATATGGGAGTGGTTGAGAGTAGTTCCCATTGCTTAGGACGCCGTAGTTGTAGACAGAGCGGAACAAGGTCCTTAGAAGAAGTTGGGGTTTGATCTTATTAGTGGAACTGGCTAAGAGAAGGTACATAAGAGGTGATCGGAGCCAGGGTTTGATCGATGCAAATTTTGAAGCCTTGAAAATTTTGAGTTTCTTCCGTGATTTTAATACCCCAAAGAAAAGAAGAACCAAGACCTCTAGTAGACCCCCTTGACCTTTGGGTAGACCCATCGTATCGGCAATTGTCCAAGCCGTTATCCCACCAGGTACTGTGAAACCTTCAATTTTCAATACCCAACCTTTGAACATCCAACACCCACTCATCGCAGCCAATCAGTCATGGGGTCAAAATATAGGCCCTTTGAACTTGGGGGTCAATGCTCTTACTGCCCTTCCAAAGGGAGATAATCACATTTTACCCAAGTTAAATGGAGATAGAAAGATGACAACTGAAGATCATTTAAGTTATTTTCACACAGCATGCGGTATTCTCAGTGTCCCCACTTAGGAGGTTGCTATGAGGCTTTTTGTAAGAACTTTTATCGATGTCGTAGCTAATTGGTTCAACCACTTACCTCATGCCTCTATTACTAGCTGGGATAATATGAAGGATGTGTTTGACGCAAGGTTTGAAACTCCTGATAATGAAATCTCACATTTACTTCAATTGAGCCAGCTAAAGAAAGAAATACATGAACCTATGCGAGAATTTGTGGCTAAGTTCAATAAGATTTTACAAAGAATTCCTGCCAATTCCACTCCCAGCGATGAAAATAAGAAGATATTGTTTCTCAATGTGGTACCTCCTAATATAAGTTTTCACCTATTGAAGGATGGGGTGGCCAATTTGAATGCCACACAAAGGCAAGCCATTGAACTTGAGGATACATTCATCATGGTGGGAAAGTGGAAAAGAGAAGTTCAATCTGAGGTGCCTCCTCATCCGCTAAAACTGATCCTTTATTGTAGAGGTTGATGAATGGCATGGTGATGCTGAAAGGACAACAAAATAAGTCTAGTTCCCCGTATCAATCTTCCTATTAAGATGTTATCTGGAAAAAGTTTCGTCAGGGCCATGGTAAGGTCCCACTCCTAACAAGCTCGCAGCCTAGGCTGCAAATTGAACAAGCACCTATAGAAACCATATGTTCTTTCCATTTGACAATTGATCACGATGGGGAAATATGTCTAGACTAGCTCAGTTCTCTTGAGATAAACTCAACCAAGGATACTATTGGGATTGAAGAATATAGAGAAGAAAAAACTTCTCCTGATATAGGAGACTCAAGTTCTTTTTATCTAGAATATGATTTTGACTCTGAAAGACGTAGAGATGTGCTTGAAACTCAGCAAGACACTTCATGTGCTTTCCTCACTAGAAATCAAAGAAATAAAAAATTCACTACTAGTGCAGGCACGTCTGATGCTTTTCCAAGGAATAAAGAAGATGGAAATGGAAATCCCTCCTCCACCCCGAAGAACTCAGGAGTAAAAATATTAAAAAAAGGTAGCGTTGTTCCTACTCCTCTTACTTTTGATTTTGTTGAATTTTGTAAAACAACTTCCATTACCATCTCCGTAGCTGAATATTAAAAGATCAACCCTAGGGAATTAGACAGGTTGGTTAAATATGTGAAAGGAGATTCAAGCCAAAATACCCAGCCAAATAAACCAGATATAGGATAGACGACCATAGTTGAAGAACCTCCTATTTTTGTGTTTAAAGATACCCTACAGATACCTGATGATTCCCCTTATGTCAATTCTGCAGAAAATGAGATAGAGGAAAAAAAGCCAAATATTTTTTATATCTCTTTGCTGTTAAATGGGAAAAATTGCAATAATTGTATAATTGACTCTGGCACCTCTGATAATATAATTCCCACTCCAGTCGCCAAAGCCCTTGGTCTTACCCTAACCAATAATTTTGGTAGTTTCTATTCTATGGATGGAAAACAAGTGCCTTTGATGGGGAAAGTGAAGGATGTGCAAGCTATCGTCACTGAGTGTCTAGATAAACATTTTAAGTTAACAATCCTAGTAGCAGAAATTCCAGCTAGGTATGAGATGTTACTTAGTAGAACCTTATGTAAAGACATGGCAGGCGACATAAAAATGGACTAGTCTGAAGCAGTCATTCCGGTAGGAAATAAGAAGATAAAACTTGAGCCAGAGTCTAAAAACAAATACACTGTAGTTCCTTCAAATAATCCCAAAGCTCAGATCCTATTTCAAGAATTCCATTTATGTAATTATGTAGTTTTATCTGATGACAAAATTGAACATGTTGATATCAGATCTCAGAGTGATGATTTTTGGAAAATGGAGTTCGATGGTAGTTGTTCTAATTCTAGATCAGGAGTCAGAGTGGTGCATTTTCCCCTATAGGGGAGTGCATTCCTTTATCTTTTAAACTAGATTTTAGAAACACCAATAACATGGTTGAATACGAAGCATTGCTGCTAGGTTTGGAAGAGGCAAAACTAAGAGGGGTTAAGAAGTTGATTTCCTGGGGTGATGCTAACATGATTTTGAAATAGGTAAGAGCACAGTTCTCAGTCAAAAATGAAAAATTAAAGCGCTATAGGAATTTAGTGTGGGATGAAATTGAGTTTTTTGACACTTTTTTTATTTAGTTCTTGCCTAGAACCTTGAACACTAGGGCAAATTCTCTAGCAATTTCGGCTTCATTTCTTTTGTCGCATCTAGACTTCAAAACCTAGAGCTGTAGGATAGAGATAGTGTACCGACCTAAAGTACCAGATAAGGTATATCATTGGCAAGTATTTGATGGTGATTCCCAGCTTAGTGATTTTTTGGGATGTATTAACAACTTTGCAAATGTTTTTTTTTTAAGGTTCTGAAAATGAGTGTAAGGAAACCTGTGAAGGCTTAGTAGAAGATGATGGAATTATACAGCTCAAATGAAACAAAATACCTAAGGTATTGGTTTCTCTAGAGCATTTTTTTCAGAGAAAGGATGACAATACTATTAAGGAAAAAGTGTCTCATTCTCATAATCCTAAGGAATACGACAAAATCAATATAGAAGATGAAGATGATCCAAAATGGATTCCCATAGGCAAAACTTGTTCCCAAGAGGAGAGGGATGAACTCAAGAGATTATTAACAAAATATAAGGATGGTTTTTCTTGGGGATATGAAGATCTTAAAAAATTCAGTGGTGGTCATTAAGACATCACATCCCTTTGAAAATGGATGCCAAACCATTCCACCAAAAGTTGAGAAAATATAATCTGAAAGTGCCCAAAGTGATATCGAAGGAAGTAGAAAAGATGTTGCAAGCCAGAATTAGCTACCCCATTCATCATTCAACCTAGATTGCTAATATAGTCCCTATAAGGAAGAATAATGGTTGGATCAGGATTTGTGTAGATTTTCAGAACCTAAATCAGGCTAGTCTTAAATATAATTATGCATTGCCAGTTATGGAACACGTGCTTCAAGAAGTATTAGGATCAGAAGTAATGTCTATGCTTGATGGTCATTCTAGACATAACCAAATTAGTGTAGCAAAGGAGGACCAGGACTAGATAGCCTTTATAACCCCTTGGGGTACTTTCATGTACAACAAGATGCTGTTTGGATTGATCAACACCGATGCTACTTTCCAGAGGGCAATGAATTCTTCATTTGGGGACCTTTGCAATAAAATCATCATGATTTATTTGGATGACTTGACCGTCTATTCCAAAAGTAGGATTTTTCATTTGAAGGATATTGAAATAGTATTACAAAGGTGCAAGAGTCATGGCATATCCCTAAACCCAAAGAAGTCAGTCTTATTTATTGAAGAAGGTAAACTTCTAGTGCACATCATTTCAAAGTAGGGTGTCAAGATTGATCTAGTTAGGGTTAGGGTGATTCAATAACTCAGCTTACCTTCCAGTCAAAGTGGCTTAAAGTCATTTTTTGGCCAGGTAAACTTTTTAAGAGCTTTTGTCCTTGAATTTTCAGAAATTACTAAACATATGGTAGACATGTTGAGCGATAAAATTCCATTTAAATGGAATGACGAAGGAAAAAGAGCTTTCAATGAGGTTAAAGTGATGATAGCCCAAGCTCCAGTTCTGATAAGTCCAAATTTTAAAAAGGAATTCAACATTTATTTTTATGCATCAGAGCATACCCTATCTGGTATTTTGATGTAGCAAGATGATGTGAGATGAGAGGCACCTATTGCTTTCATGAGAAATCCCATGAAGAAACATGAACTCAAGTATTCCCAAATTGAGAAACATGCCTTCACTGTAGTAAAGGTAGTAAAGTATTTTAGATATTACATATTACACTCCCATGCTATGGTGTATGTCGTAGAAATAGCAGTCAAAATTTTCGTGACTCAGAAGGAGATAGGAGTGAATAATAGAGTAGTGTGGATAGCCAAAATTCAGGAATATGATTTGGTCATCAAGCCAACCAATTTGGTGAGAGAGCGGGGATTGTGTAAGCTTTTAGCTAAAGACAGAGGAATGGTAAAAGAAGAAGTTAATGAAACCCCCAAAGTACTACTATTAGTAAGTTTAACTGACCCATGGTTTTCAAATATAACATACTTTATAACCTATGGGGAGTTCCCTGAACATTTGAACCCTTGAGAGAAGCGTAACTTAAAATTGAAGGCTTCTAAGTGTATGTGATAAAAACCTACCTGCAAGGGACAACACTAAAACATGCAAACATCAAGATTAGCCATAAAACAAGATTCAAAAAGGGTTAGCATATTTAAAATGAAATCCCAAAGCAAGTGTTTAAACCACAACCTCCAATGAGCCAAACAAGGGCACCCAATGCCTTGTTGATTTGCTCTTAGAGATTATTGTGGGTGTGCTCTCCCAACACAATAACTTAATCCCACTATTTGATCCAAGAATGCAACTAAAAGAGTGAAAAGATTCAAGAACAAGTATGAAGAACTTGTCTCAAAGCCATCATAAATGATGAATATGGATGCAATATTAGCCTAGATTGATATGCAAGGTGAACAAACTATCTAAGATTCATTCCATTATCCTAGCATGTGATTTCTAGATTCAAAATGCAAGAAACATGAACTAACATTGATATTACTAGGAAAATTCTAAGTGCTTCTAAAACTAAAATGGCATAATAACAATGAAAAAATGAGAGATTGTTTGCTCTTGGCAAGGACCTCTATTTATAGAGTTTTGGAGGGAAGGGAAGGATTTGGATGAGGTGGATCATATGTGGCATCCACATAGATGCCACATAAAGGACACAAGGGAAAGAGGACAAGCTTATGCAAAGTCAACACAAGCCTTTAAGGTTTGAGTGGCTCAATGTTTGCTCACACATGTGTGAGCAAACTCAGGGAATGGAGTGGGGAACAAAAGAGTGGTTGTATTAAAGGAAGTTGGTGGCTTCCTTTTTGAGGAGTTTCTCACACATGTGTGAGCACTCCATTAGTGCTAAAAGGTGTAGGAATCACATTTTAAGTGTGATTAGTGTGTGCTTAAGTGAGAAAGTAGATTTATTAAGAGAAATAGGTAGGGTAGGGTAGGAATAGAGTAGGTTTCTAGGTAGGATTAATAGGCTTTATTAACTTGAATCCAAATTAATTTAAATTAATTGTGGTTTAGAAGAATATTAGAAATGTGGAGAAATAAATAAATTTAAAATTTATTTAAAAGGGATTTATGGAGGGTAATGTATTAAATAAGATTAAAAGGGATAGTATTTAAATTAAATTTAAATACTAAAGGAAGTGAATCATATTTAATTAAATAAATTTAATTAAATAGATAGAAGAATATAAAAAATATAATTAATTTAAATTAATTATAATGTTATGAGAATATTGATTAAATTAATATAAGGACGATTTTGGACGTCTACACTAAGTATGTGATTTCGCAAGATGTGTTGTATAAAAAGAGCATTGATGGGACTTTCCTAAGATGTGTGGATGCAGCACAATAGAAAGAAATATTAAGGACCTTCCATGATGAAACTTGTGGGGGAACTTTTCCTCTACTGTTACAGCTTTAAAGATTCTGCAGAATCATTTATATTGGTGAAGAATTGTGAGAAATGTCAATTATTTACTAGGCGCCCACAACTTGCAGAATTACACCTCAAGCCCGTGATCATTGAAGAGCCTTTTAAACAGTGGGGTATAGATTATGTTGGGCCTTTGAACCCTGTTTCCAGTGCATGACATGTATACATTCTAATAGCCACTGATTATTTCACCAAGTGGGTGGAAGCGGTCCCAACCAAGAAGGTAAATTCTCAAGTTGTATGTGACTTTCTGTCGAACTATATCGTTATAAGGTTTGAGATACCAGTCAAGATAATGGCGAATAATGCTACATACTTTTCTTCAGAAGATATTTTATCTTTTTTCTATGAACATGGGATATCACTAGCTCATTCATCATATTACTTTCCATAGGAAAATGGTTAGGCGGAGTCGAGCAATAAGAATCTCATAGCTGTAATGAAAAATTTGTTGAATGATAATCCTTGTGAATGGCATAAGAAGTTATATGAGGCATTATGGGATGATAAAACTACCCCAAAAAGGGATATTGGCATGTCCCCTTTTGAACTTGTGTATGGGATAGGAGCTCATGTGTCTTTACCTCTAGAATTATCCATGGCTAAGCTACAAACAGTAATTGAAGACCAATATTTTCAAAGTTCCCTGGAGAAACACGTCATGTACCTAAATAAAATGGAAGAGGAGAGGGATGATTTGGTGGACCACATTACAGAGCATCAACTAAAAGTTAAGAAGATCTTTGATATGAGGGCTCGTACAAGAAATTTCATGGAGGGAGATGAAGTGCTCTTGTGGGAAAAAAGGAAAGCACCCAAGGGTTCCCATGGGAAGTTTGAATCTTTGTGGAAAGGTTCGTTCATTATCACAGAGACAATTGGTTCCAATGCTTTTCGTTTGTCCTACCCGGATGGTATCAATCTTCTATTTACCTGAAATTGGCAGAACCTGCAATTATTCGAGTTGTAATGGTGTTCCCAGGTCCCTCTATACATATTAGTTAGTTTCCCTCAATTTCTTTAGTCATAGTTTTGTTGTTTTGTCCTTTTTCCCCTTTCAGGTCTTAGTTTTTGTGAAACCAGTATTCAGAGTTCTCTGCACTTTTAACAACTTCTACTCCCTAGACAGAGCTAGTGTTAGGGTCTATTTGAGTCACCATGATAAAAAGTGTTCTCCCACTTTTTGATGTTTTCCTTGAAGTTTTACCCGTTTCCCCTTATTTCATAAGAAGTCCAAGTTAAAGAGCCTTGTGATGTCAGATTTACATTTGAACTTATTCTGTAAATGTGTCATGAGCCCATCTTGTGAAAGATGGTTCTCTCAGTCAAGGTTAGTATCAGTCTTTGTCTCATGAACCACTTTGAACTAAGGTTCAAAGTGTATGCACCCTAAAATGGTCGCCTAGACTTTGGGTCCCATTTATTATTTTATCAGTTTATCAAATTTCTGAATCAATGCTTTGGAACATTTTCAATTTAAATCGATTTCCTTGATCAAATTGTAATTAATTCAACTATTCAATTATTTCAATATTTCCTAAGGTTTGATCATTTTTATTTAATTAAAAGATTTAATCTCCCTTCTAATTAAATAAAATTCATCTCATTTAATTAAAAGATTTAATCTCCCTTTTAATTAAATAAAATTCCTCTTATTTAATTAAAAGATTTAATCTCCCTTTTAATTAATATTCCTCTTATTTAATTAAATTCAATTCTTCACATTTAATTAAATAAAATTCTTCTAATTTATTTAATTGAAAGAAAACCCCTCTTTTAATTAAATAAATAAAAATCCTCACTTAAAGCACTTTATTTGATGAAAAAGGAAATAAATTAAATAAAAATCCCTTTTTCTTCACATCTTCCTAAGTGGTGGGTTTTTGCCTCTTAATCAGAGCCTTTGATTTTTACCTTTTAATCTCAATCGTTCACTTTCCTTTAAAAGCAGACCTCTCCTTCTCATTTTTATATAGATTTTTTAAGTATTGTTATGCTGTACGTTTGGAGAGCAATTTTGGAGGAGGATTTGAGCACTCAAGCTTGGATATTGCAACTTCTCTCTTCTTGTCTTCTTCTTCTTGCATTCATGTCTATTCATGTAGATTATATTCATGTTTATTTTCATAGATTAATCTTGCATTTGTATTTCCTTTCATAGATTTAGCCATGCATTGTTATCATTTAGATTAATTTCATTTGAAGCATTGCAATCATATAGAGCAGATCTCATTTTCATGCATTTGAATCTCTCATTTCATGGTGTACTTGCATAGGTACAACTAGGTCAATCTGAGGGCCTCTATTTCATATATTTCCACTCCATGACTAGAGAGCTATGGATCGATGTTTGAGGCCTCATTCTTGAGCAACCTTGGATGGAATGATTCATAGAAGTGTGTCAACATTTATGCACACATTTTTGGCACCCACCACGGGGAAAAAAATTCATTTTCTATCTTAATAGCTATTTTTAGTCAATTTTATTTTTGGATCTAAAATTTCCATCTTTTCCATACTTGTTTTTGTCTGCAGAGAAACTTCGCACAAGCTTTTGCGTGAGATTGTACCAGATCCAGTGTTTCTTCATGCGGCTCGAAGTGTTTCCTCATGCGATAAAATTGTTTCTTCACACGGCTTGAAGTACTTCTTCACGTGGCTCGTATTACTCCTTCGGACAAGATTCAGCATCAGTGGTCTATTTTATCTGGTTTGTTGTTCTGTACTTTTCTGTAATTTCTGAGCATTCTATCGCGCGATAGAGCATATCTGCACATGAGCTTTCTGTTTCCTCACGTGGCTCTATCCTTTTCTTGTGCGACACTATCATATCTTCGCACGAGATTTCATAACAGAGAATGATTTTTCCTTGTTATATTGATTAGATCTTTGATTTTTCATGCTAACCACTAATATTTACTGTTTCCAGTGGTTTGTGATTTGTTTTTTTTGTTGTTGTTGCTGATTTGGACTTGCTTGAATAAACAACAAAATAGTTCGCATTGCTTTGGATTTGAGGTATTTTGTTGATCTCTATAACATTTGGATTTTGGAAATAAAATGAACATCTCACGTGTTTAGCTTGAGTGTTTCTTTCTTTCATAGATCACATTTCCAAATTAGTGCTCTTAAATGGACCTAGATTTTCTTTCTTGCATATATGTTTCACATAGTAATTAGGCCCTATGAACACTATTTGTGGTAATCTTGAGAGAGTGGGCTTCATTCACTTTTTTTACATGTGAAGCTCTTCTTGCCAATAGATGCACTTGTAGGTAGGGAAGGTTATTGTTTTCATCTCATTAGTCAACTTGGTTTGGACTTCAACTTTTGGCAATACTTTCTCTCTTTGGGAGATTGGTGTCATTTGTTGTTGTGTGAGCCTTGAATGAGGTGATCTCAAATTAGTGGGTCAATGAATCATGTTTTCTATGTTTTGGTGAGGTGAAGAGGTTAGAGGATTATGCTCTTTTCCCTTTTGGGAGAATCAGAAACTCAGAATCCTTGAATCCAAACTAAGTCCCCATGTGGTCCTTTTTGTGAGTCTTCCTTGTTAGAGAGGGTTAACCGTAGTGGAAATTCCCTTTATTGGGTCAACCACATGGATGGAACCTCAAGCGGTAATAGCCATTTTCACCATGGTAGTAACAACTGCTATATAAATGTCCTTGTGGAAGAAATCTCCATGGGTGTAGTTTCTTGTGGGTTGTCAGATCTCCTCTGCAGCTCCTGATTGATTAAATTCTCAGACTGTGTCTAAACCTAGGTGCGCCGAGATTGGATTTCACCCACTTGAAGTTGCAAAAGTTACAGAGTCAAGCCATTACTAAGAACCATAGTGCAACCAAATTTTTCTTTCATAGGACTATGTGCGTGATTGGAAAACATTTGAGAACATACAC
>MU224133.1:352612-367146 GCA_018584345.1 Thuja plicata | reverse complement strand
GAAAATATTTGTTTGGCATTAATGTCAAAGGGAGAGAATGTATCCATATTATCATCAAAAACTATTCATTATCAGATTACTCCAAATAGGGAGAGATCATATCCAAAGGGAGAGAATTTGTATAAAATTTTCAAACAAAAGACAAAGACATCAAAGAAGCAGAACAGTCAAAGAGGACATAACACATCAGAAGAAGAAATAGGAAAACTACAAGAATCAAATCTAAGCTAATACAGAGCTCACCAACAATCAGACATTTTATCAGTTATCAAAACAAACTATTTGGTAATTTGATAAATCTCAACAATTGTATTTCATATTATATTAGAAATAGTATAGTGTGATAATATAGTATGTTTCCATCAATTCCAAAGGGAGAGATTGATGACATGTAACTGATTGAATGTTTGATAATGTTAAGTTGAAGATGATGCAAGATATTAAATCAGTTAATGGTTTGTATTGTCATTGATGTCAACTTGATATCATTTGTATGGTCATATACATAATGCCAAAGACTTTAGAGAATCAATAGAATAAAGGTTATGCTTTTAGAAATGCATAAAAGTCAAGTATTCACCAAGTGACAGACTACACCGACGGAGTGCACACCATCGGTAAAGACAGAGATAAAGTCATAGTGATGCCCGATGAGCAGAAGATAGTGTTTCTCGATGAGCTAAAAATAGTGTTGCCTGATGAGAAAGATCCAATGATGCCTGACAGACAGAGATCTCGAAGCTAACTAAAGCTACACCGATGGAACTGGTAGTTGTCACCGGTGATGAACTGCAAAGTTGATTGATAGAACAGAGAGATCAAAAAATGACAAAATATCTAGCTGGCAGAGTTAAAGGATAGACTTAACTGGTTGTTTAATTTTTTTTCAATTGACCATAGTTAAGTAAGTGATTTGTACATTTTGCAAGAAGATAACTACGAGATAAATCAGGAGTTAAAACTGTAAACCAATATGGCTGGATTGTTTTTTTCACCAAGAATCAAGAATCAAGAAACAAGAATTAAGGAATATCATGTGTATATAAGAGACAAGCATAATTCACTTCCAGATGCAATCAGATACATAAGGGAGTGAACTAATAGAAGATGTTGAAGAGAAATTGATGAAGGATAAAATTCATGCAGTCCTAATCAATCAAGCTAAGGGAGAGCTAAAGAATTCTACAGACACCGACGAACAGAATAGCACAGCATCACAAAGCAGAAAGAGTTAAGTACAAAGGAATTGAATTGATACATTAATCAAAAAGATAAATTGTAAGTAAATAGATCTAAAAATCTGGGATTCAGTTGCATTAGAAATAGGTTATTTTGTTTCAGTTTAACCATTGAAGCATTAAGTCTCTTAATAGAGAAGGACTTAATAGTCTTTTGTAATTGAGGTATATCCTAACAGATTACCAGAAGGTTGACTCATGATAGTAGCATCGGTCTTACCTAAAGCCTATTGAAAGTCTAAGAAGGAGGCTGACTCAAGGATGGTAGTAAGATTAGCATAAAACCTATTGATAGTCATGAGACTGATTCAAGGATGGTAGCATAGATGCCAGATACTAAGTGACAACCTATGTATAAAAATCCTCTAAGAAGGTCACACTTAACCGTGTGTTTGTAACCTTTAATAGGGTTGGCTCCTAACAGGGCTCACTTTAGAAGAGTGAAAAGTTGGGGTACCGGTCCCAGTAGTTTTTCCCTTCATAGGGTTTCCATGTTAAAATCCTTGTGTTATATGTGTATGGTTCATTAATTTATTGTTTTACATTCTACATATGCATTTATGGATTGATTGGTATACTCTGCGTATTTACTGAGTATCGGTAAATATAGTTTACTGCTTATCGGTTATCAAGGAGAGTAAGGACAGACAACTATTTGTTTCAAGTATTTCAAAGGCATGCATCTTGTAGGGACTTAATAATTGGAGAAGTATAGATTGGTGGATTAAAGTTTAAAAAGGATAAATCTTTGAGTCCACTGATTCACCCCACTCCCTCTCAGTTATTACTAACACAATATAGGAGAGTTCATGATGTTTTTCTTGGGAGACTATGTAATCAGTTATCTAGAACCCCGAATCAGAGAATTTCTCAAGAAGCACAGAAGCTAGTTCAGAGCTAAAGGAGATTCTATATCTAGTTTCCTTAGTTCACCTATTTAAGAGTCAACAGTTTTGAAAAAGAACATCTCAGATTACCTAGGTTCTTCTTTGATTGTTTCATCTTAGCAGAAGTTTGTAGACAAGTGTTTACAGTAATAAAGAATAACCTCTCAGAAGATAAGTGGGATTCAATTTTTCCAATAAGACTTGAAAATTTGGTATGCAAGAGTATGATAGACGCATCAGTGATAGGCTGCAATTTAGTTGGTTTTCACATGCAATTTTATGAGTCGAGGAGGGGATTTGACAATAAAGGGTTTGCTATGAAGGCATTCAATTTGAAAAAGTCGTTGGACCTGAATCTGCATATGGAAGATTTGTGGGAGGATTAAGGAGATGAAATGGAAATTTGGATAAGAGATCATTCCAGGTTATTGGTTCACCATATTAGAAGTCTGTAGCTGAAGCTTGACATTTTTGATGTGGTCGAAGATGAGTCAGAAATCATTGAACCTAGTTTTACTGAACCTAGTACAAAAAATCTGTCAAAGGTAGATAGGACAAGGGATGAAGAAGAAGACATAAAACTAAGAGCTAGGTCCATTTTGGCCTACATGGATGACTGGTTAAAAAGAAGGAAATTAAACAAAAAGAGGGTCACCTCTCGTAAGGAAACTAGTGCCAGATCGATCTGAATTGAAGTTCTACCTAACTCTTCTAATGTTTCCTTCTTGACTCCTCATGCAGGTAATTTTCCTTCAACTAAGAAAAGAGTTGTGCCCAGCAGACATCAGACTGCACCTTGAACAAGATCTACAACTAGAGCTGAAATTCAATCTCGAATGGCTTACCCTAACTCCAGCTTCATTGACATTGATGTTAATGATGAAGATATCTCTTTTTCACCAGAATAGGGCAAAGGAATTCAGGATACAATAATGGATAAGTCTGAGGTTCAACAAGAAGACATGACACCTACCAAGAATGTTGAAAATAGGTTGGTTTCTAACTCAGTTCCTCCTTGGCTGACTGAATCGGTGAGTAAGAAACATAGTTTTAAACCTGTTTCTTTGCCATTTCAAGATATTGTCACCAAATATGCTTCTCATACCCCAAAAATGAAGAAGGAAAAAAGAAATGCAAGGTTGACTAAGAACCTCATCATAGGAAAAGTAACCACTGAGATAGCCACTTTCAAACAGAAGCAGGGTATTCTGAAACCTGCAGCAAAATATTTTGAAATTACAAAAATGGAGTTAGGGGTGTTGAAGAGAGGCACTTGAGATCATATTTTCAAATTATTAGCGGACCATATGCTTGGTCAATCCTAGAAAGATGGAAAGGAGAAACGTGAGCTCAAGAAGCTTGTAATCACAATGGCTAAGTTCTTTAGTTCCCTCAGCGAAGTTGGGGCTCTGCCTCTAACTCAATCTCCACAAGCTTTTGACCCTAAATCTATAGATAGTAAGAAAATACTGAAACAAATGCATCAGGGAAGAGCCCTGATGGTGGCTATGAAATACTGGACCGGTGGCATCATTTTGGAAGGAAATAAATTCATTCAAGAGTTCTTAGCGGCCTTTGCAGAAGCAAAAGCTCTGATTGGGGAGATTCATGCCTTGATACCAACTTGGGAATCAATTGAGGAAAAATGTGCTACTATTGTATCCCAAGTTACTGAGGTAGAAGGATATGGAGTTGGAAAGTTCCTAGCAGAGAATCAAATGAAAATGAGAGATGCCTGTATGCTCTTCATTCTAAAAAAGAATCTGATTTGGAAGAGCAGTTTATTTAAGAGACTGATCTTGAACTTGTGTGCCATGGAGAAAGAGATCAAAGAAATACATACTAATGCATTAAAATACATCAAGGTTGTGAACACATAAGTTATCCTTCAGTTCAACAAAGGAAATATAAATGCAGAGGTTATGACCAAGAGTTTTGGGGACATGATGAATGATATCAAAGAAAAGGAGAAAATTATAGCTGAAGATTTCACCAAAGTTGCTAATGTGGAATCCATGTTGTATCAAAATTGAGGATAGTTTCCTAGATAGTTAGAGAAAATTCGGGACTTCAAATGGGAAAAGAGCACATTTCATGCAAAGTTGAATGGTGTGAAGAGTCTCCACTCTCATCTGATCAAAAAGCTAGTGAGTATATTTCAGAGCTGGAAGATGATCCAAGAAGCCATGTATAGAGATAATAACAAAAAGTGCATGATGGTTTCATGCCTATGCTTAAGTCATTTTTTTAATGATTTAGTTGTTGTTAAAAACTTTTATTCTATCTTTATTTACTATTCTAAAATAGTTTCTTTTTGGTTAATTATGGAGGCTAAGTTTTAAGGGAGGCCTCTCAAATTTGCTAAACTATATATGTCGAGGCGTAAAACTGTGAAGGGGATGAAATTTTTGGAATCTGTTAGACTTAGTTTGACAATTTCTGATTTTGTTAAGATTTTTTTTTTTTCCTAAGAAAATTGAATAGAAAGATACTGGATCAGATTAATTTCACACTTTGCTCTGTATGATCATGTTATTATGATGCAATGCTAAGTTTAAATCTGTGAATTTGGACTTGTAATATGTCAATTACTTTGTGAATTGGTGTATTTCCTACTACTTTATTATAGTGAATGCATGGTATTTATCTATCTTTCTGGATAATTCTCTTCATTATTTCCTTTCAAGTTAATTGTGTTTCAATCAAAGAAATCATGCCTTTCTGTGATTCTGTTTCTTTATATTTATATTATCTGAAAATACCTCAATACCTAAGAGTATTTGAGAGATCCTTATGTGCTTTTGGGTTAAAAGTATAATTGTTGGTTTTAAGTTCATAATTTCATTAAATGTTTCTGATAGGGAGTTGTACCTCAAACAATTTAGAGGGAATTATTTATCTCATGCTTAACTAACTGTTGTAGGATAGCTTGTTTCCAAAGAGGAATATAGTTAACAATATTTGTAATCAAAGTGGAGACAAATCTGTTCACCAACAGAAGAATACTTACATGGAAAAATAATGTCCTACATGCAAGATGAATGGGCACACAAGTCTTGAATTCTGGAAAGAAAAAAAAAGGGCAGGCATGGAAGCCAAAAGGTCAAGAAACTCCATATCAGCCTAAGAGAATTGGTAATCAGTAAGTATGGGACTACAATACTTGGACAAATTGTATAGCATGTGTAAGGTATGGTCACATTGTTGCAAACTGTATGAGATTATGGACTAGAAAGTCTAGAGGATGGACTAACCCTAGAATGACATGCCTACACTATCATAAAGTTGGTCATCTCAAAAAGGACTACAGAGACCAAATCACAGAGACAAGCACATACCCCAATGGAAACAACATTGAAGATATTTGAAAGGCTAGAGACAAGATGTGGAGAAAATATTCAAGAAATGATGAAGTGGGAATGAGCAATACAAATGGTGACACCCCATCAAATGGATCCAGTGACATCACAAACCCCACCTAAGTAGAACAAGTAAGTATGGAACTACATTAACACTAAGCTATTACTTTACATCAGTTCTATAATATGATGAAATAATCCCAAATTAGCATAAGAAAGATGCATCATGGTTATACTTGTTGAAAAATATGTAAATGAAGTCTTTGGACATATATACCAAAACCCGTCAGTATACACTGAAAGGAAATATTGTCTACATTTACCGAGAAACGTTGGTTATAAGAAAAAAAATTTAGTATTGACTGAGCTATATTGGTAAACAAGCACATGAACAAACTGTCTATGTTACCGAAACCTATTAGTAAAGGATAAGTCAACTTTGATAGTTCAAAAACATTATAAGCATCATCGATGGTAATAAATACTTCACCGATGAACTCAGTCTTTAGACACCGATGATTTGGTAAGCATTTATTACATTCTTTTTAGGGAAACATATATAAATAGGGCATTAGAGTGACTCATTTTTCACAACACCCATAGCAGAGTGAGCAAAGGAGATTTTGAGCAGAAAGAAACCAAGTTACAGAGCAATCACTACTCGACCACCAAGCACTCCAAAATAGTTCAGAGATCTATGCAAACACAATAGTAACTTCTACATAATGATAACTCCGTTCTTTATGCATTTACATAGAAGCCCTAATTTCTAAAAATGACATCAACATCATGATCCATAAAAGCTAAGAAGGCTAAAAAGGATGAATTTGAAATCATAAAAAACAATGCATGTGAGGAACCCAAATATAAGATTCATCCAGACGTTGCCTCACAACCTAATGATGCTGGTGCGTTCTCACACATACTAGCTAGGGTTTTTCTGGTTGAGGACATCTGATCCTTCATACATTGCAAGATTGCAGAGATTAGAACATGAGAGATGGAAGAAGCTTACCAGCAGATTTGTAATGAAGATGGAACACTTAAGGATGAACACAAATACATTGATGTAAAATGGCTTACCAATGTCGTAAAGTTTCCAAAGGTCTTCAAAACTAATTGTATTTAGTTAGTGCTAAGAATAATGCACAATAAAAAGTTATGGTTGGATGAACTGAAGGAAATCACCCGAGATGTCATCCATGTAGTCACCAGTTACCCTGTAATCGATAAAGTAAAGGTGCTCAAGCATCCATTGAAGGAAAAGACCGTAAAGATGACTGGAGCCAAATGGGATGGGCATGGACTAAAAGTGACAACCATAGCCGATGATGAAATTAAGTTTGGTGCATGTGTACTGTGTTACAAATTCTTCTAGCCTAGCAAATTAAATAACATTTCATTAGGTTCTTTGGATATAGATTACAAAATCATGAAGAAAGGTACATAGTTAGACTTGTCTGAGTTACTCTTGAATCAGTTGAAAGAAAATCTCAAGACAATCATGAATGCAAAGTCAAACACCTATAACTTTGGCTCATTAATCATGTGCATTTTCTTTTATTTTCAAGAAAAGTTCCCATCTGTTGGAGATGTAAAATGGGGCAGCACCAAGATGATAACCATGCAAATCAATGAGCACATGGATTCTCTAGGAGATAATTTTGAAACTTTCATGGATGAATACTTTAATGTATTCAAAGACCAAATGCAAAAGAGGGTAAGAATCCCCAAGAAACTCATCGAGAAATTGAAGGATGAGATATGCTTCATGGTCAACATAGATAACACTTACATCAAATGTGTAGTAGAAAGAACAACATGGTTTCAATCACTGGAATATGAGATCAAAATTGATCTTGCAACAAAGGAAATTGATGTCTTAATCAATGAGGCACTAGACAAAACGAAACCAAGGTTTGGAACAAATGAGGAGGCCAAGACAAGAATTAAATCAGGCCTAGTAGTAAAAAAGATAGTGAAAAAGAAGGATAAAATGGTAAAGAATCTCAAGAAGATTCTATTTGCAGAAGAGGAAGAAGTTGAGCAAGATGAAGAGATAGAATAGGAGGAGGAAACTGAAGAACAGGTTTTTGTCGATAAAGATGAAGAAAAGACTGACTCATAGGAAACAAAGTCAGACTCACCACCTCCTCCACCATCAAAGAGACCAAGAACTATAGCTACTTCAATGACCACAAGCCAAACGTCCAAAGAATCTACTCCTTCACCTCTTAATAAAGGAAAAGTCAGGATGTATAAGAGAAAAGCACCTGCACCAAAGAGAGGACAAAATAAGAAGGGTAGAAAATTCATCAGAACCTGAGAGGATATAGAGGAAACTAAGTGAGATGATGCCTTAGAGGAAGAAAATGTCAAGGTAAAGGAGCCTCACACCATTGATGACATTTGTGTTTACATTGCAAATTATGGATCTATTACTGATCCACATATTAGAAAATGTGGGAAAAGAAATCAAGAAGATCAAAATAAAATTGAAGAATCCATGATAGGTAAATTTTATAACTTCAAATATGTACCCATGCAATTTGAAGGAAGTTATGCACCATGGGAACTCTTGGATAGATTATCCACTCATTCAAAATTTTCTTTGGCAAATGAGAAAGAAATCAAAGAGAGAGAGAGAGTACTTTTCCATCTGATGCCACATGGATCAACAAAGGTAGAAATACATGAAATGATGGAGAAACACAAGAAAAAATTCCAACCAAAGCTACAGGCATAAAAATTTCTTGAATGTGAGCTAATTGAACTTGAAAAGGACAGTCACAATAAATGGTACAAGATCATGAATAGGCCAGTTGAGAAAGACAGCCCCGACAAAGACCTTCAACAACAAAATGTTGATAAGGCAAACAAAGATGATACATCCATTGAGTTGGATAAAGAGGAAGATGATACAGTAGGGAAAAAATATGTAGATGTGGCAGATGAAACATGGGATAATACCACAAATGGAAATGTTTTAGACGCTAAAATCATCAACATTATCAATGACCCAGGAAAGGAAATCAATAAGGATGAAGATGTCACTATTGTAAAAGATACAACCAATGAACATGAAACAACAATTGATAGAGCATAGATGAACATTCCAGGCAAACTACCAATATTGATACAAGCTATCAATATCATGCAAGAATCAATTAAATCACCTGACAAGGATACTCTAAAGGATGCAGGAGAAGAAGAAAATAAAGATAACACCAATGATCAGAAAAACATCAGAGATACTCACAATTTAACTGACACTAGAAAGTTTACAGAAGGAGATAAGGACAAAGATGTGGATACTCAAGAGAAGAATGAGAACAATAAGGTAGATGATGCAAAGGACTCAAATGAAGGAGACAAACCAAAAGATGGAACTCCTAAGAAAATAGAAAAACATGCTATAGACGATGCTAAGGTGAATGTAGAGACATCTGTAGACACCCGACGAGCTGAAAGCGATGAAAAGTAGCAGAAAGAAGCACAACAAGTCACATCATCAAGTACAATAGAAAAGACTGAAAATTATCAATGGTGCTACACTCCACTAAGTCACAAAAGAAGAAGAAAACAAAGAAGAACAAGTTGGAGGTTACACTTGATGTAATCATTGAAGTACCAAAGTGTGACCCCACTACACTTGACATGGATGCACTGTAAGAATATGGAGAGATATGCCAAAGGAAGGAATTACAAGAAAAGCTGAAGAAATAGCATAAGGAATCAATGGTACTAGAGACAACACAAGACATTCTACACTAGATAGTACCTGATGTTGATATTGATCAAAGCAAGCCCATAATTGATCAACTACCTATCCTCACCGACACCATCACAACTCAAAATATTGATGCTGAGAAAGCAATTGAGGGGAGAGCAGAAATGAGGTATCAACAAAAGCTTCTGGAGAACATCAACCAAGAAGTGGCCAAAAATAAAGTAAAGCTGTCAGAATTCATATTAGAATTAGATCTTATTATATCTAAAGCTATAAACTTAATCCAAAAGCTAAGAACAATTGAAGAGTTCACTCAAGAAAATTGTGAAAATATAGAAAAGCTAGATACAAATCTAGCAAACATTGCTAGTAGCCTAACAACCGATGGAGAAAATGCAATCAAACTGCATTATGAAAATATCATAAAAGTAAAATTGTTAAGGCAAGAGTTGTGGGAAGCAAAGACATGATTCAGAGAAGAAGTAACCAAGCTAGAGGCTCAGCATATGCCAAATCTCACACTGCTACAACAACATATTAGCTCTGCAAGGCAACTGATAGCAACTCCCAAGATGTCTGTAGCAGACAAAATCTATGATATGCATGCCAAGATAACACTTGAGCAAATGGCTCTAGAAAACCTGAAGGAGCAATGGGAGAAAATGATGGAAGACATGAAATCTTCTGATTCACACTTTTTTTATAAGCTCTAAGGTAATCAACCTTTGCCCTTAATATCAAATAAAGGGGGAAATGATACTTGTACAAAATATCATTGAAAATGTTATGTACACTTTGTAAGAATGGGGAAAAGGTAGATATGCATATGTATATTCATAAAAAGACAGTGATATGAAGAAGGAAAATATATCATATGTACAAATATAGATAAGGGGAGTCATTAGAAGACTAAGGATTATACATGTTGTATATACTTAACATGTTGTTAGTATTTTGCACATATTAGTTTTTTATACTAATGTCAAAGGGGGAGATTGATGAAATTAAGTTTTCATTAGTATTCAAATAACACTTTTGGCAAGCTTACACCGAAAGAAAATAAAGGAAAAACCAAAGATCAAATAGGTAGATCACCGAAAATGACTAAGTACAGAGAAAACTGATGACACAAGGAAGTGTGTAAATCAAAAATTACAATATAGAGTGTTAAAGAGGAACCCGACAGAGGAACCCAAAATGCAAGTTACAGTGCAGACCGATGAAATAGATTTAGTGCAACTGACAGTAAAAACCGAAGGACAGTCAAGCATGATTGAAAGATAGAACCGAAAGTCAGTTGCAGCCCAAAAAAAGTGGATCTGACTTCCACGTCAGATAAAGCAAGGGTGTTCTATTTATAAGATATTTAATTATTTTTAAATCCATTTCTTTAGGGACAAGAAACATTAATGTAAGTGTTTTAACAAGTCTAACATATTTAAAACACATAGACTAGGAGATCTAGGTACACATTGTAAACCTAATCTTAGAGTTAACTTTGTTTTTATCATCAACTCGATGAAATAAATCCATCTATAAATACATGATGTAATCATTCATTAGAATATGTGTGTAAGAGAGAGAAAAAAAGAACGAGCACATCTATGGATTGAATTGAGAGTTTCAAGAACCAAAGCAGAAAAAAAAGAATTTGGTTTGCTGAACCAAGAATAGAGGAAACTGATAATCAGGGGTAATACTCAATCATAGTTAAGGTGATATTATTTTATATGTGACCTACATAGGATATGTATCAGCAATAGGAGATTAAACTTACGAGGTCAAATTTGCAATTTTCTATCATTCTAACAAGTGAAGCAAATTGGAAGAAATCCTTTCAAGAAAGGTGGATTTAATAGTCCTATATCAAATATCTTAACCGAGTGCACACTTAATAGTGTTTCTAAGAGCTCTTAACATAGTAGACTTTAACAGGTCTTCACTGATACTCCTAACAGGGTAGATCATCAGAAGTGATCAAAATTGTAAGCCTTAACAGGCCCCTTCCATTCTATAGATAGTGAAATTTTGTGGGTGCCATCCCCACCACAGTTTTTACTTCCTAACAAGAGTTTTCTACGATATCATATCTTGTGTTATGTGTCAATTAGGTTAATAAATGTTTCTATGAATGAATCATATGTTCACTAATTTTATGAATTGATATAACTTACAGAAAGATAGTATAGTTCAAATGGAATGGATATACAATTAATTATAAAAGGTTAATTGGTTAAAAGAACATGGAAAAGTTTTAGAGGTACTGATTCACCACTCCCCTCTAAGTACTACTTCCCATTAAACTCAACAACTTCTTCAAATGAAAAGAACCATCTCAAAGTGAGAAGCTAGGTTTATATGATGAAAATCCTCCGTCACTTGGTTCCATTGACCTCCAGAATGAACATGTTACAATTTATCCATGTATTATACCTCTAATAATTCTTTGGAGGGATTATCAATTGTTGAAAATAATGCCTCAATTTTTTTGGTTTTAATGAGGCTTTTAACGAGATTATTTCTATTATACTAACATTTGGTAATGCCGAAGAGAAATGTAGCTAGTAGTGAATTCTTAACAATGGGTACGAACATATAACACACTAGCGAAACAAAAACTCCAATGAGACATCCTTTAGCTATAGTGAATGCATTTAGTAATTTTATATTTGTGTCTTAAATCTCCAAATCCAATTCAAATCTAATTGTAAAATTACTCTCTCAAATTTCAATAGTAAGAAGATGGATTGTTTGATTAATACATGTCAAGAAATTTATAGAAATCAATTGACATCCTATGCTACTTGTGAAATTTATTTGAGAACTACATCTCTCTTACTGTAGAGGTAGCCAGTGAAGAAAAAACTAAAGCATTATTGTAGAACATAATAAAGATTGAAATTCAATGGATTCAATTTGAATAGGATGATTTTACATTATTTCCAAATGACATTATAAAGCCTTATTTTTGAGAAAATAAATAGCTTATGAGAATACATTTCCAATAAACTAATGGATGGTAATAATATTATCAAAGACTAGGTTTTAATTGAATTGGACGTGGAATCAACTTGAAGAGGTGGAGATGATGACTTGAGTAGTTATTTAAAATTGTCATTTTGAGCTATTAGGAAGAAAATAGTTAATTGAACTAATTCTTTAAAAGATAATAGGAAGAAAAATTTAATACTTATATGAAGATGTTAAACTTGTGATGAGATAAATGTGAACTTTTATATATTAAAGTTAGACAATTAGGTCACATTAATTAAATAATAAAATTCTATTTAATTAGTGATTAAATCTATATAATGGTAATACATGATAAATAATAATAAATGAGAAGTACGATAAATAAATGACATGATGATAAATATATAACAAATTGTATGATAAAATGGTTATTTAAAAATCAATAATTAAATGAATAATTTTAGTAGTATCTACATGATGTCTAACTGAAAATATAGAATTTTTATGGTAGTATTAAGTTTCATTAAAAATAGTATGTGAACTATCAAAAATATAGGAATAGATATTCATATTTCTCTCTTTTATTATAGGAGAAAATAGAAGGAAATATTTTTGACATTTAAATGAAAATGTTTTATAAATTTCTAGAATTGTTAGCAAAGAATACCCCTAACAAACAAAGAATGCCTTACAAAGTGAATATTTTATACACTATTGAGAAAATCCTAAAGAATACTAGGATTAATAAGAAATGACTTACAATAATATCAAAAATATTTGTTCTCTTAAATTGGCATCAATATACACAAGGAAAACAAATATATGTCATGTTGTAAAATCTATCTCAAACTTGTACTTTAATGTTTAAAATAGTAAGATGTAATTTATAAAAAAGAAAAAAATTGATCGGTTTGAAATAATTTATAAATTATAAGGGTCATTTAGTAAGATATAATTTATAAATTATAAGGGTTGTTTGTTAGTGCTAAAAGAATTGAAATGGTATTTAATCAATATGAATATTTTTTATTAAATAAAAAATGGTTTTGAAGGGACAAGAATCCTAAAACACAATAAAAAATAGCTACTAAAAGTTCAAGATACAAATGATCAGCTAAACACGATAGACAAAAAACCTAGAAATGAGGGACTCAAGCCCCAAAGGACTCTGGGACTCTTTAGAAGACTATAATTTCTTGCATAATTTCTGTTGGCAAGTTGACTTCCTAAGGAAGCATGACTTATTTTTTGTTGTCAATCATGGCAACAAAGTCATACTTAAGTTCTATTATGAAAGACAAAATGACTAAGTATGAAAATAGGGTAGACAGACACATACAAAGATCAGTACGTCATCGCACATGTTAGAGATCACACCAGAGCATGTGTGCTTAGTTATATACTCTATGGTGTATATACATGCTAGATCTAGACGCGTAGAGTACGGCACATCAGTACGGAAAAGTTACAGGCAGATCAGTAGACCTACATTCTAGGAAATAGAGCATGGAAGCTGACTACAGTTTTGATCAGTGTGAATGATTTTGTAATGTAGTGGCTAAGCGCCTTTAGTTATAAGTTTGTATTAATGTAATTAATATTGTAGTAAACACGCTTAGGATGACTTATTCGGAAGCATTGTATATTTTGGTTTAAAGGCTGACTAGTATTATATTTTGGGTCGTGCCTATTCAATTGTAAACACATAAGTATGTAATGTAATGTTATGTTACAAGCGTCAATTATTATGCATGAGAAAGATATAGATGAGTAGTATAATGAAGTCAGTAGATGATATAGCTCTTTAAAGGAGTAAGAGCATCTGTGCATACACAGAACTGATCAGACATCAGTGTCATTACAACAGTTCATTTTTGATATAGTGCATATCAACATTTAGAGGGTTGTAGCCTTCATCTTATTGGGAAGTGACCCTAGGTAGTGAGCCATATACCTTTAACAGGGTTTTGTAAAAGACTCCTAATAGGGTCAGACCTTTAACCAGGTCATTGTACTCAAATCCTAAAGACTGCTTCTAATAGGGCAAAGGAACTTTAACAGGGTCATTATACCTAGTACAATATTTGTGGGTACTAATCCCCACCGGAGTTTTCATCTGATCAAGGTTCTCTATAATCATATCATGTGTTATGTGTTCTTGTGTTATGTTTCTTTGGATGCACATTTGATATATGTTTAACTGGATGAAATATAATTAATAGATAAACACTGATTCACCCCCCCTCTCAGTGTTTCTAACAATTGGTATCAGAGCTCTGGTCCTCTAAAAGAAAGTTTAACCACTTGAGGAGATCATGGACTCAGCTGAAGAAAAACATTTGAAAAA
>MU224133.1:325056-339601 GCA_018584345.1 Thuja plicata | reverse complement strand
AATCAACATGTATAACATGGACCTAGATGTACTATTTTTTCAAAATCAATAAAGATAAGTCCTTTTTCTTTCACATGTGTAATAGTTTCATTATCATTTTACAATTAGTCCCTCAGATAAACCAATATAAATTCCTTAAAGTGATAGTTTGATGTGCATGCTTCCTAATTTGATTCATAGTCTATATTTTCAATTGGTTTTCTCATTTTGCATGGTTAAATTCTGTTGATTGAGGCCTTGGTCAATTGGGCTGTCATCTGATAAGTATTACGTTTTTGAAATATTTATGAATTTGTTTTAGGTTGCATGTACATTCCATAACACCTTTGAAGTGATAAGTTTTCTTGTAAAACTATCTCTGAGGTTGAACATAAGATTGGAATGATCTTGACTCTATTGCCTGTGGTACAATATTGATGCTAAACATTCTTTCAATTAATCAAAGTATTTCAGTTTATAGTTTATGATATATTTCTTACAATTTGATTTATTCAAGCATACTTGGCATCTTGAGAGATCAATTTAATTTTGTACACAAGTTATCTGCTATAAAATGCCTTAAACCAGTAGATAGTGGTTAAGGTAAAGGTTCACCCATCTTGGTCTTGCAGAGCTAGAAGTGTAGGGGAAGAGGATCATAATAGATCATTCCTGTTAGTTGGCCAAAAACAATTGGTTTTCTAAACATTGGGTTGGCAAGTCCATAAGAAATCTAATTCAGCATTTCTAGGCACCAACACAATGAATATGAGAGAAGATGTGAAAATTAGGGCATATGCATAGAGATTTATAGATGTGGTTACTGGCATCAGAATCTCTAGAGGCACTTACAGTGAGGAAGAATTGATTGCAAAGATACTCAGATCTTTGACACCTATCTACAAAACCAAAGTACAAGCTATAGAGGATATTATACCTTTGACATCAAATTTTATTAGAGAGATATTGATTGGAAAGATAACTACTTTTGAGGCCACATAATTGGGAGATTGTTTACCTAAGGTTGAGTCAGCATTCAAGGAAACTATGTATAAGAACAAAAAGACCTTATCTGGAAATGGGAGCACCAACAGTGGTGACACAAGAGAAGAGCTTGGAGACTATGCTAATGAATGGGAACAGATACGGGAAGAAGAAAGAAATCTAGATGAAGTAGTGGAACTAATTTCTAGAAGAGAAAAGAGAGGTAAGAGAAAAATTTGAATGCAAATTACCTTTGAAATGTTTTTCATGTAACAAGATTGGTCATTTTGCATCTAGATCTCCTACAAGAGTTCCAAACCACAAACCTAAGTTTTTCAAGTCTAAGTATTCAAAAGACAAGGAATGTTATTATTCTAGTGAAGGTATATCTGATGATGATGATGATGACTATGAGGATATTGGATTTATTTCCATTAAAGATGAGGAAACTATGCATGAGGAAAATGCCTTAGTATCCTATGTTGAAAAGAAATCTAAATGGGTTATAGACAGTGGTTGTTCACATCATATGACTAGAGATTAAAATTAGTTTATGACTTATAAAAGACATGATGGTGGTGTTGTCAGATTTGGTGATAATACTCATAAGCTTATCATTGGAATATGATCTATTTCTCTAGATGGGAAGAATAATAATGACAATGTATTACTTGTTGATGGACTTAAGCATAATCTTTTGAGTGTTGGAAAATTAGTGGACAAGGGTTATCAATTGAAATTCACTAATGGGAAATGCTCTATCAGAAATAAATCATGAGACTTGATCACATCTGGTACTAAATCTAGAGGTAATGTATTTGAATTGACATGTGAAGCTTCTTTTTTTATTGCGAAGGTTGATGATAGTTGGTTATGGCACAAAAGATTTTGTCATGTTAACTTTGATAACATTGTGAAGGCGAGTATGAAAAAACAACTAAGAGATATACCTATGATTGTGAAGCCATCTAACACTATGTATAGAGAGTGTGTTATGGGTAAGAAAACTAGAAACACTTTTAAAAGAAAATTTTATTCAGCAAAACGGAAGTTGGATCTAGTGCATACAGATCTGTGTGGTCCTACAAGAACTAGATCATACTATGATGAAAGGTAATTTATAATTTTTGTTGATAATTTTTCTAGAATGATGTAGGTTACATATTTGAGAGAGAAATCTGAAGCATTTCACAAGTTCAAGTTATTTAAAGAAAAAGTTGATAATGAATCTAGCCTGAAGATAAAGTGTTTGAGATCAGACAAAGGCGGTGAGTTTACATTAGAGTTATTTAATTCATACTATGAAGAGCATGGAATATTCAGATAGACATCTACACCTAGGAAACCAAAACAAAATGGGATTACAGAGCGAAGAAACAAAGCTATATTAGATGGTGTAAGAACTATGGTACTGGAAGGTAATGTATCACATGTTAATTGGATGAAATGTTTTGGTACTGCTATGTTCACTATGAATAGAGAAGGTATAGGTAAAACTCCTTAGAAATTATGGTTTGATCATACACCTACTGTGAAATATTTTAGAATATTTGGTAGTAAATGTTATATCAAGAGAGACGATGAAATAGGAAAGTTTGAAGCTAGAATTGATGAAGGAATTTTTCTTTGTTATTCCACTAAGACTAAAGAAAATAAATGTTAGAATCTAAGATTGAGGAAGTTGATTGAAAGAACCAATGTGAGGATAGATGAAAAGTTTTAGATTCAGGAAAGAATATATGACTGTGGTCAGATTACAGAAATGAAAGAGGTTACTGCTGAACCTGAAGAAACTTTGATGGTTGACAATGAGAGTGAAGATGAAGTGATTGAGGTTACTAAGACTCATAAGACATCACGGTATGTAAATAAGAACCATCTTGAAGATAAAATAATTGGTGATGTAAGTAAGGGCATGATGACTATATCTAAATCTAGAGAAGAAATTTGTTTAATTTCTTAAGTTGAACCAAAAACTATTGATCAAGAATGTCGAGATGAATCTTGGATTAAATCTATGGAGGAAGAACTTGAACAGATAAAGAAAAATAATACTTGGGAATTGGTTCCAAGACCTAAGAACAACAATGTGATTTATACTAAATGGGTCTTCAGAAACAAGATGGATGAGGAAGGAAAAGTGGTGAGAAACAAGGTATTCACAACAAGAAGGCATAGACTATGAAGAAACATTTTCTCAAGTTGCTGGATTAGAAGCTGTGAGATTATTTCTTTCTTATGCTGCACATACATACTTTAAAATTCATTAAATGGATGTGGAGTCAGCATTCTTGAATGGTGATCTAGAAGAAGAAGTTTACATTGAGCAACCTGATGCTTTTCCTTTGAAAGATGGTGAAAATATGGTTTGTAAGCTGAAGAAAGCATTGTATAGACTGAAACAAGCATTAAGGGAATGGTATGCAAGGTTGGACAAGTACTTACTTCATCTTTCTTTTAGGAAAGGTAATGCAGACAGTAAATTATATTTAAGAATTGATGGAGATGGAATCTTGATTATAGAAGTTTTTGTTGATGATATCATTTTTGGAGGCAATGACTTTTATGAGTAAGAAGTTCTCTAGAGAAATGGAAAATGAATTTGAGATGTCCATGATTGGTGAAATGAAATTTTTTCTTGGTTTGGAAATTAATCAAGTAAGAATGGCATTTGTATATCTCAGACCATGTTTCTTAAGGAAATGTTGAAGAAATTTGGAATGGAAGATAGTAAACATGTTGGAACACCTATGGTGACTTGATACAAACTACCTAGTAATGATGAGACTGAAAGTGTTTTTCAAAAAAAAGTATAGATCTATGATTGGTGGTCTACAATATCTAACTCACAGTAGACCAGATATCACTAATGCACTTGGAATTGTAGCTAGATATCAGGAAGATCCTAAAGAAATGCATTTTTCTACTATGAAAAGAATTTTTCAGATATTTGAAAGGGACAATAGAATATGGATTGTGGTATGAAAAATTAGATGATTATACCTTGCAGGCTTATACTCATGTTGATTGGGAAGGTAATGTGGATGAAAGAAAGAGTACAAGTGGTGGTGCATTTTTCCTTTGGAAAAGGTTGGTTTCTTGGTAGAGAAAGAAGTAGAAATGTATTGCTCAATCTACTATTGAGTCAAAATATGTTGCTACTGTAATAAATTACACATAAGTTGTTTGGATGAAACAAATGTTGAAAGACGTAATAATTTTTGAAGAACTGGTGGTTATCCACTAAGATAACACTAGCATAGTAAACATGTCGAAGAATCCTATAGTGCATTCAAAGACTAATCATATTTCCATTAAGTGTCATTTCTTCAGGGAGAAGGTAGTAGAGAAAAAAATTAAACTGGAATACATTAGCACAAAGGAACAGATAGAAGATATATTTACTAAACCTTTGCCAAAAGATGCTTTTGAATATCCCAAAAGCATGCTTGGGGTTATGGCCCCTCCCAGTGATAATTAATTGATGTAGATATGCATTGGTCTAGTGGGATTCAGAGCTATATCATGTTCTTGACTTGATGTATGAATCTACTCCTCAAGGGGAGTGGTCGAAGGAACACTAGAGCATATTTGGGTGATCTTGCACCTGCTTGTTGGACATGAAGATTTGAAAAAGATACACCTTACAAAAGAATATAGATGAGTTATGGCACCCTTTGCCATTTCTTCCAAAGGGGGAATAAATTGATGTGAAAATCCCTACTATTTTGGGGAGATTTGTGTTGAGGATATTAAGAATATTGTATTGAGAGGAGAAAGTATTTTTGAGTTGATTTTGGGTTGATGAATTTTCTCATATGTTACCATCAATGCCAAAGGAGGAGATTGTTGGATGATATCAGTTTGTGGTATTGATCATACTGTTGATATTCATGTTTTGTCATTGATGTCAACATATGTTTTTTGTGGAGAGGACATACTGGTTACTTACTGATGTAGCCCCAAAACCCCCAAGAACAATTACTCAGAAAAAAGTACAAAAAAATTCCAGAAATCAAATTATTCATTACCTTCTCCATCTTATTCTACCTCTATAATGAAATAAAAATCCTACTTAATACAATTCCCAAAATTACCATATTTGGCAAATTTTTGGGAAAAAATAGATTTTTCCATTTTTGGTAATTTTCAAAACTCATCCTATGGATCCTGATTTTTCCAAAGAAAATCCCCCAAGTAAGGAAAGACGAATTGCCAACTATCCCACAAAATCAGAAACATGATTTCAGATTTATTACAAAAAACAAAACTCAAAAAACTGTAAAAAAAATAGAAAAAGCCAATTTTGGAGGTCAAGATAAAATTTTAGGCTCCCAAAAAATCTTGCCTTAGTTGGGGGCTTTTCTTGGGAAAAATTGGGATTCATAGGATGAGTTTTGAAAAATACCAAAAATGGAAAAATCTACCAAATATGTTGATTTTTGGAATTATATTAAGTAGGAGTTTTATTTCATTGTAGAAGTAGAGTAAGTTGGAGAAGTTAATGAAGAATTCAAATTCTGCAATTTTATTGTACATTTTTTTGAGTAATTGTTCTTGAGGGTTTTAGGGCTACATCATTTGGTATCACAGAAGAATGATGGCTGGGAGAGGAAGAGGAAGAGGTAGAGGTCTTACCCAAACAAAGAGAGATATGATAAGCTTGCAAAGACAAGTAGCGGAACTCACAAACTGATTGGAAAACCAAGGATTACAAAGAGAAGAAGATGAATCTAATGGAGAGGCAAACCAAGGAGCTGGAGGAATAGAAGAAGGATGAGAAGAAGAAGTGAGTTTTGAATTGAGGTTGATTAGAGTCTTAGAGGGAAGAAAATGGAGCAATCAAGTTTGATGTTTCAGACTATGTAGGTAGTATTAAGCCAGAGGAAGCGATAGATTGGTTAAATGAGATGGGAAAGTTTTTTGAATGGAAGTCTATGACAAAAGAAAAGAAGATGAGGTTTGCATGCACCAAGTTAAAGGGACATGCAATGATCTAGTGGGATCATCTCCAAAATGAATGAACAAAGAAAGGGAAGGATAAAATCAAGACATGGATAAAAATGGAGAAAAAGCCGAGAGAAAAATTCTTACCTATGGATTATGCTCAAACACTCTACCAAAGGTTTTAGAATTTCAAACAGAACTTGTCTTCTATGCAAGATTATACAGATGAATTTTACAAGTTGTCCATCCGTATAGAACATCAAGAAAGTAATAAAAAATGGCTGCAAGGTATTTAAATGGTTTGAAATACACTATTCATGATGAGCTTAGCATGCATTAGATCAACTGTATGGAGGATGCCTATCAGTTGGTTCTAAAGCCTGAAGAAATCCAAAATAGGCAGTGTAATCAGAGGAATAGAGGAGGACGAAAGGGTACATCAACTCCATTATGAGGAGCCTCAAGTTCCTATCAAGGAAGTGAGAAACAAGAATAAAGTTGCCCGTATCCATGGAATCAACAAAGAGGAAGGGGGTTTAAATGTGGTAGAGGCTATGATAATGGAAGAGGATGGAAAGGCCAAAGAAGACCATTCACTTGTTTCAGATGTGGAGAAGAAGGACACAGGGCCTTTGAGTGTTCCAATTTTAACATGTAAGATGGAAATCAAGGAGAGCCATCTAGAGTAAACCTAGCCCAGGTTGACAATGAAGGATCATAACAAGAAGTGTCTCCGGATATCGCAGAAAGTCTCATGATGAGGAGGACAGTGATTATTCTAGCAGAGGAAGATATAGAGGAGAAAGGTGCTGATGATTCATGGCTTAGAACTAGCATATTTTGAACAAGGTATACCTCAGGTGGAAAGGTATGTCAAGTAATTTTTGATGGAGGAAGTTCTGAGAACATGGTTTCTAAAGCAATGGTGGAGAAACTGAATATCCAGTGTGAAAAGAACCCTCATCCCTATTGGGTAGCATGGTTCAAAAAGGGCAATGAAGTTACAGTCGATAAGAGGTGCCTTGTTAAATTTTCCATAGGAAAGGTCTACAAGGATGAGTTATGGTGTGATGTGATTCCAATGGATGCATGTCATGTCCTCTTAGGTCGCCCCTAGCAGTATGATAGAAAGGTTATTCATAATGGAGAAAATAATACTTACACCTTCTGGATGGATGGATCAAAGGTAATCTTGTTACCTCTCACAGATGAAGGAAAAGATTAAAGCATGCTATCTGAAAAGGAACTTATCAAGGAGATTAAAGTAATAGGGTGTTGTTACGCATTAGTGGTGCAAAGAGGGAAAGAGGATGACTTGACAATACTGCCAAAAGCAGTTGTAGTGTTGGAAGAGTATTTAGATGTCATTCCAGAGGAACTACCTAATGGGCTCCCCCCAAAACGAGATATCCAACATCATATTGATCTTAGTCCAAGAATAAGCCTTCCCAATCAAGTGGCTTATAGAATGAGTCTGACAGAACATGCAGAACTCAATAAACAGGTAACTGAGCTCATACATAAAGGGTTAGTGTAGGAAAGCATGAGCCCCTATGTTGTATCAACATTAATAACCCCAAAGAAGGATGGAACATGGAGGATTTGCATAGATAGTCGAGCAGTAAATATGATGACCATCACATATTGTTTTCCTATCCCTCCTTTGGATGATATGATGGATGTTCTTGCTGGAGCAACATATTTCACTAAGACTGATCTGTGAAGTGGGTACCTCCAAATCCGCATCCGATAAGGGGATGAGTGGAAAACTACTTTCAAAACTAGGGATGGTGTGTATGAATGGAAGGTTATGCCTTTTGGTTTATCAAATGCACCTAGCACTTTTATGAGACTCATGAATACCGTGTTGCATCCCTAGATTGGCAAGTTTGTAGTAGTTTGTTTTGATGATATATTGTTTTTTAATAAGGGAAGGGAAGAACACCTGCAACACTTGAGGATCATATTGGTGGTATTAAGAAGAGAGAAACTCTATGCTAGTTTGAAGAAGTGTAGGTTCATGCAAGAAAGCTTGGTTTTTTTGGGATTCGTCAATTCTGTAGATGGTATCAGTATGGATCTAGAGAAAGTTCAAGCCATTCTTGAATGGCATAGTCCACGTAGTATCACCGAGGTGAGAATTTTTCATGGCTTGGATACTTTCTATAGAAAGTTAATTCATAATTCCAGCTGTATTGTAGCACCTGTGATAGATTTCACTAAGGGTCAAGAGTTTTCATGGACCAAAGAGGCTGAAGAGAGTTTCCAGTATTAAAGAGTAGGGTCACTAAAGTTCCTATATTGGCCTTACAAGATTTTGATAAAGGGTTTGAAGTGGATTGTGATGCCTCTCATGTGGGCATTGGTGTTGTACTCAGCCAAGAAGGTAAGCCCATTGCTTTTTTTAGTGAAAAAACCCAAATGATGTGCGAATGAAATATTCCACATATGATATAGAGTTACATGCAATTGTGCAAGCTTTGAGACATTGGAAGCATTATCTGGTACCCAAAGAATTTGTGTTGTTTATGACCATATTTCTCTAAAATACCTAAACACACAAAATAAATTGAACACTAGACACGCAAAATGGGTCTCTTTCCTCCAAGGGTTTACTTTTGTTCTGAAGCATAAATTAGGGAAACAGAATCAAGTTGTAGATGCCTTGAGTAGGCGTGTTGTGCTTATGACCATCCTAGAAATATAAGTATTTGGCTTTGATGTGATCAAGGACTTGTATGAATCTGATAGTAACTTTTGGGAAGTTGTTGATCAATTGAAGAATCCATTACCTAGGCACACAGACACTATTCAAGGTGAGTATCTTATGCAAGATGGTTATTTATTCAAGGGAAAACAATTGTGTATTCCTGTAGGCTCAATGAGGGAAAATATTATTAGAGAATTTCATATCAGTGGTATGGCTAGGCATTTTGGGAATGATAAAACAATAGCCTTGGTAGCAGATAAGTACTACTAGCCAAAGATGAAGAGATATCACTAGGTTTGTGGAAAGGTGCCAAATTTTTCAAGTAGCCAAAGGGCACTCCTAGAACACCGTTTTGTACATGCCATTGCTAGTACCAATAGGACCATGGACAGACTTGAGTATGGATTTTGTATTGGGACTACCACATACATAGCAAGGTAATGACTCTATCTTTGTAGTTGTGGATAGATTCTCAAAAATGGCTCATTTCATTGCTTGTAAGAAAAATAGTGATGCTAGTACGGTGGTCGAGTTATTATTTTCTAAATAGTGAGATTGCATGGGGTTCCAAAAACAATTACCTTTGATCGGGACACTAAGTTCTTGAGTCATTTTTGGAGGACCTTATGGAAGAAAATAGGGACAAAGTTATAGTTTAGTAGTGCTTATAATCCACAAAGTGATGGGAAAACATAAGTGGTCAATTGAAGTTTGGGTAATTTGTTGCGATGTATTGTTGGAGGGAAGCCCAAACAATGGGATTTGGAATTACCCCAGGTAGAATTTTCTTGTAATAGCTCTGTGAACAGGTCAACTGGTTAGTCACCATTTCAAGTTATTTATGGTTGAAATCCTCAGGGTGTTCTCGATTTGGTGCAAATTCCCTTGGGTGACAGAGTTAGTGATGATGGAGAAGCCTTTGTTGAACAACTCTTATAGTTGCAGGCAGATGTAAGATACAAGATACAAGACAACAATGAGCGGTATAAAGCTTCTACATATGCTACAAGAAGGTATCAGGTTTTTAGTGTAGGTGAGCTAGTGATGGTTTATCTACACAAGGAGAGGTTTCCTACCAAGACTTATCACAAACTGAAATATAAGAAAATTGGTCTCTGCAAGATTCTAAATAAGATTAATGATAATGCTTATGAGGTAGAGCTCCCTAGTGGTTTTGATATTTCTCCTGTGTTTAACATCTCTGATTTATATACTTTCCATGGTGATAATGCCTATGTTGAAAATGAGGATGAGGTGGATTGGACACACGCTGTCCCAATCAGGAAAAAGGAAAAGGTCACACAGATTCTAGACAAGAGCACAATTCAAACTCATCAAGGTGACTAACACAAATATCTTGTGTAGTGGGAAGGATTGGCACCACCAAATAGCACCTAGATTACAGAATGGGATTTGAAGAAGCTAGATGATAAAATGAACAAATGGCTCCAAGGTATTTAAATATATCATTTGGTATCCTTGATTGAATTTGTTCATTAACAAGGAAACTCTTATCTACATCATTTGATCAATTTAAGCAAACTTGCTACATCATGATATCATAGTTGAGGGGTTGCTTAACTGGCATAAGTGTACGGACATTGTACAGATGATTCAGAATGATCAAAGTTGGATATATGAAGAAGGATGTGTGTTGACCTTATTTCTAAGGTTGCTTGGCTTTATGTTTCATATTGCAGATATTACAGTTGATTTGGTGAAGACTCATTTTTGGAATATAACTGTGATGGTGGACATAGCAGGTCTATGTGTTTTGGGTATATCTTTTTGGTGAAGATATTTCAGATGAAATGAACTTATTGGTAGACAGCTGACATTTGTTGGAATAATGAGTTGAGTTTGATTGTTGTGTGATTACTGGTGACATCAGTTGTGGCATATATTCTAGAGGAGACCTATTTGGTGACCGACTTCAGACATGTGCATGTAAAATGAATTGTGATCATGGATTTTGGATCTAGAAGTATATGTGATGGATTTTATTTTATGTTTACTTGTTATAGGTACCCTGTGTATCTTAGCAAGGAGTTATATATTTATTTGTATATTGGAAAGCCTTAATTGGCCAACCTAATCAATTCTTTGTATATTAGAAAGCTTAATTGGCCGACCTAGAGAATTATTGTAAGAGGGTATTTATTTGAGATCTTTTATCTTGAAAAGATGTGGTAGAGATTGAAAAGGTAGAGAATTGTGGAAGCTATGAGGCTTGTTGACAACTATATGTAGAGAAGAGTTGATTGTTATATTTTAGTGGAACTGACCAAGCAAAGACATTAGATACTAGATAGATCACTGGATTGTATATCTTCTATATACACTTGTTCGCATTGTGAATCCTTGAGGGTGGTTTTAACCTTCTTTGGGCAGTATGCCTGGGTAGTGAGCCTACTTCTTTTCTTGACTCCTAATAGGGTCTGTCTCCTAACAGGGACTATGTACTATAATGTTGTAATAAGCTCCTAACATGGCTAAATCTTTTAACAAGGATACTATACTCTCAGTACATTATTTGTGGGTGCTAATTCCCATCAGGTTTTTACCTTTAATAGGGTTTCCTTGATAACAAGTATTGTGTTATGGTGTTGGCATTACTATGTTATCATTTGCATTACATTTTTGGTTTATAAAGTTTAAAGTTTAATAATATGTATTACAACTGATTCAGCCCCCCCTACTAGTTGTCTTGTGGACTATTATTCCTAACTTGTTTTGTCATTTGTGATATGTACACTCTAGACTCTAATTTGTTTATGTCTCCCCCTGACTACCTATGAAAGGTGAACCCTCACATAGTGAAGTAGGGTATCAAATACTTATAACCAGACTTAACAACAATAGAATACTCAACCACTTTGTAATAAAGGAATGCCACATCAAGATGCCAACTTGCACGTATTCTATCATCATTTCCAAGATATCCCAGAAATAGGAATTCTCCAACATCATTTCATGGGAGCATTTGAATCTTTAATAGGAATACTATCGTTAAAAACTTAATTAATGGTATGTTATAATAGTTAACCCCCATATTAGCCAACTTGTCTGCCACCTAATTTCCTTCACCAAATAGATGAAAATTGTTATGATCACCAAACATAATAATAATATATTTAGTATCTTCAATTAATCAATTTAAATATTATTATGGTACAAATTCTCTAATATATTTGATTTTAAAAATTAAGTAGACTCAAAAAAATTACTAGATAAAATATATATCACTAATGCAAGTTAGACCTTTCTATAAGAAATATAACACATCAATGATCCATACAAGAACTATAATTCAGGGAGTTCCATATATTGATCATGAATATTCATCAACCTTTTAAATTTAAGTGATAATATCTAGATGGTTAAATTTGGGAGGATAGCTATGAAATTTTAAGGTAGATTCTTATAACAAGTGTAAGGAATCTATTATATTTAGCATAAGGGATCTTCTGTGGATACATGTATTAGAATAGGAATATGGAAAAAAGTGAATTTGATCAAGACTTCAAAATATTGATTATGAATTATTTTGATATCTTATAGCCAAACTATCTTGATGTTGAACTATAACATGAGAGTAACATATTTGTATTAACTATAAACTTCAAATATATTATTACTTCTATAGTAAGGTTTATTTTATTGTAGAGGGTATTTTTGATATAGCTAATTATAAACAAAATATCAAATTTTAATATAGATATTTCATCTCTATGTCATTGGTATTAGAGATAAATGACTTGTCACATAACTAGACCCTTGACATTAATCTAGTATAGTAAAAAAATGGCAACAATTTTAAGAATATTTTAAAACCACTAGAATATGGATTCTATTCTAAATAATATATTAAAGAAAGAGTTCAATGGAAAAAATTGTCAGTGCTCCCTTTCTTTTTCCACTTCTTAATAACCAAGATCCCACAAGGTTGATGTGAGATAAACAATAAGTACTTATAGAAAGCCAACTATTGCAATAAATCATAACCCAAAAAAGAGATTTGATACTATTTGTAATGAACCTACAAGTAAAATAACAACTATAGCTAATAAGGGCCACAATTGTTTTTGTATTTTATATTTATTTTACAACTAGAAAAGTATAATTATCTTATTTTTATTTCCCCAATGGAGATGATCCAACCATGTAGTTCGAGTAAACAAAAAGGAAACAACCAATTTAGGAACAATAAAAGACAATCAAGATGCTACAATAGAGCTTCAAATTATCAAGAAATTATGTATTTACGTCACATAAGCCTGCAAGATGCAGCTTGTAAAATTTTGGCATATATGCCTGATTACAAAAGAAATCATAACTAAATCCTAATGCCAACCTCCAAGGTTATTCTACTTCTCAACCCCATACTCTACTTCCTAAACAAATATCAAGAGCCTTCGTAAGACATAGGTCGGCCAAAACAATTACATTTTCCAAGACAAAGAAAATGTAATGTGTACAAAAAAGGGTACAGACCCAAATCCAACATATCTTCATGGAAAGATGTATAAATAATATATGATCCAAGAGAGACATCAGAAAAATATCCTGAAGCATCAATATATGAGCCACCAAGCTTCGTCGATCAGGAATAGGTTTGAAAGACCCAAAAATTCTACCTGACCGTTAGAACATGAAGAACACACAAAACTGACCACGAATCTTTAATGTCTCAATAAAGAAGTATCCAAATGAGGTGTGAACATGGACATAATTAAAACATGATGTCCAAAACTAATCCTGAAGTTTGAAAAAGAAAATGATCCAAAACTAGGGAACTCCACCAAAAACATAGAAACTGGGATAACAAGAACAAACTAAAAGGAAATATTGTTGGGTGATGCAAGATTGCCAATGACCCAAGGATGCTCAGGTACATCAATTTAGAACAAAAAATATAATAACAATATATAGAGTATTTATTTAGATAATTACCACTATCCCATGTAGGTGGGATGAATATTCTTATTCAAATTTACTAAAATGATAGCATCAAATTTAATACTAGATTTAATATCTAATATATAAATCAAGATGAGGATTTATACACATTCATTACTTTAGCATGTATGACTAATGTAACTAGTAGGAATGCTAAAGTGGGGTTAGAAATGTTGATGAGAAAAATGAATATCTTTCCATTCTACTTTTATTTTACATTAACTTATAGTTATATCATAAATATAATGTCTGAATTTTCTCTACTGTTTTCTATTTTTTAGAAGCTTCATACCTACAACCTGTTAACCATTTTCCTATTACAACCTCAAATGTTCTTACACAATACTCTTTGCAATCTTTCAGAAACTCAAATCAATTAATATGTAATCAAGATAAAATAAATCTCACTCACATTACATCATTCTGAAACTCAACACTTATATCAATAATTGTCTAAAGAAAACTATATTTTAATTTATCATGTAAAAAAATTTCATCTTTTTGTGCAATGTCTTCGCATTGCCTTTTTTCAGCACTACACCTTAGTTTCTATCAATAGCATCATATGGAAACTGAAAATGTATATCAATACTTGTATAAAGTAATTAGCATATTTTACTTTTTAACCTAAACATCAGTCATCCTTATGTGTACTACCTTCTCACCATTTTTATGAGAATAAGGATTCAATTTCCATCATAGAAAATCCTAAATATTTTTTGTTTCTCCATAACTATCCCTTAGAGTGCTACATAGAACCATGAACTTTCAACCATAGGTGTAAGCTCAAGCACACATACACCAAGTAGCACAAAAATAGAAGAAACAAATGTACAATGAAAATAAAACCATAGGTGTAACCATGAGAGAATAAAATGTACCTTCTAGACAAATCAGGGTAGGTCAAATAGTTATACTCTAATCATCCATTAGAATCTTTGTGAAGATGAACCATCAAAAAGTTTA
>MU224133.1:275606-308356 GCA_018584345.1 Thuja plicata | reverse complement strand
ATATGTGATTCCCTGGGGTTAGCAGAAAATCTAGCAACAATTCCTACTACATGTGCAATATCTGGTCTAGTGTGTACAACATACATGAGTTTTCCAATCATTGATCTATACAAAGTCTGATTTACCTATGTTTTCTTGTCCTCATTTGTTAACTTACAGCTAGTAGCCATCGGTATTCCAACTAGTTTGGAATATTTCATCTTGAATATTTTCGAGACCTCTTTGATGTATTTGGACTATGTAATGAAAATACATTCACTTTGTTGAATGATCTATAGACCAAGAAAGAACTTGATCTTTCCAAACATAGACATCTCAAACTCTTTTCTCATCTCATTAGAAAATGATTTTCATAGCATATCATTGTCACCAAATATGATGTCATTAACAAATATTTCAGCAATCAAAGTGTTCGCATCAGTATCTTCCTTCAAATAAAGATTACTATTTTCGCTAGTCCCTACAAATCCAATACTTATAAGATAGGAATGAAGTCATTCATACCAGGCTCTAGGAGATTGTTTTAATCCATACAAGGCTTTGTGAATTCTACATACCATGTTTCTCTTGTCTGGATCGACAAACCCTTCTGGTTGTTCAATGTATACCTCTTCTTCAAGTATTCCATTTAGGAATGCTGACTTGACATCCATTTGATATACTTTGAATCCTTTGAATGCAGCATAAGAAAGTAGTATTCTTACTCCTTCTACCCTAGCAACGGGTGCAAAGGTCTTTCCATAGTCTATACCTTCTTTTGCATACCGCTTGCATACTAGTCTTGCTTTGTTTCTTGTGACTTCTCCATTCTCGTTCAATTTATTTCTGAATATCCATTTTGTACCAATGACATTTTTGTCATCTGGTCTTGGCACAATTGACCATGTCTTGGTCTTCTCAATCTATTTAATTTCATCATTCATAGTACTTATCCATTCTTTATTATCAAGTGCAGCATTGACAGATTTTGGCTCAAACTCACAAATTAAACAATTTGAGTTTAAAGACTTACTTCTTGTTCTTGTATAAGCTTTCTTATATCCTATGATGTGGATCTCTAGATGGTTTCTTCTTACATATCTTGCAACTACAGGTACAACTCTTTGTGTATCAGTTTGGTCATTATTTTGATCTTCATTTTTTTCTTCATCACTTTGCACATTATTCTGATTATTTTCTTGAGTGTCGATAATAGCAGTCTGGCCGTCGGTTGCAACATTCTATTGTTCTGGAATTAAGAATTTTTTCTTGGATAGATTTTTGAGTTATTCATAGTATAAAAACTTGTTGTACTCCTCTGGTTCTTTTGTGCTTTTCGAGCTCATTCTTTTCTACAAATTCATCTATCTTTACATTTCCACTTTAAACAATTTTGTTAGAATCCTTGATGAGACATTAATAAGCTTTGCTCTTGGTGGAATACCCTAGAAAAATACCTTCATCACTCTTTCCATCAAGCTTTCTAGTTCTATCATCCTTTAAGAAATAACATTGACTACCAAAGATTTTGGAGTAACTTACATTGGGTGTTTTACCATACCATAGCTCATAAGGTGTCTTATTTGTGTCCTTTAATTGTACTATGTTAAGTGTGTAGAAAGTAGTACTGACAGCTTCCCTCCAGAAGATTTGGGTGATGCCTTTCTCTATCATCAGTGTTCTATCACAATCAACTATTGATCTGTTCCTTCTCTCAGCAATCCCATTTTTCTGTGGTGTTCTTTGTGTAGAAACCTATCTTTTTATTCCATGCTCATTACAAAAATTAGTGAATTCATCTGATATAAATTGTCCTCCTCTATCTGATCTCAAACATTTCACATCCTTACCACTTTGTTTCTCTACCATATCTTTATACCATTTAAACATCTTGAATGCTTCAGATTTATCTTTGAGAAACATGATTGTCATCATTCTAGAGTAATCATCAAAAAAGATAATAATATATCTATCTCCATAATAACTCTTTGTCCTCATTGGTCCACATAAATCAGTATGGACTAATTCTAGAATGTCATCAGATGTATGGGTTTTACTTTTGAAACATGACACAATCTTTTATGCCACAACCATATGTCTTTGTTTCTAGTCATTAAGAAAGTGATGTTAGTATCATTGAGATAGAATAAGTTACCTTTAGTCTGTTCACCGGTACCAATCAATTTTCTTGATTCATTGAAGATCTTTGCCTTCTTATTCTCAAATGCTACTTTGTGTCCTAAATTATTCAGCTGAGAAACACTCAACGGATTATAATTCAATCATTTTACCCAATAAGAATTTTTACATTTAATTAGGTTATTTAGCATTATTGTTCCTTTACCTTTAATTGGACAAGGTGTATCATTACCCGTTCTTAATGTACCACCATTATAATACTCAAAAGTGTTAAACTTTTCTTTGTCACCGGTCATGTGGTGAGTGCAGCCACTATCTGTAATCCAAATGTCATTCTTGCTAACCTTAGATATGAGTGCAGTTTCTACATAACTTTCATCTTCATCTGAATCATCCATCATAGCTACAATTACCATCTCGATGTCTTCATCAGTTTCAGTGTCAGTATCTTCATCTTTGTAAGCAGCTAGGTAACTAGCATTCTTGTCTTTGTCCTTGTAGTCTCTGGTATCTCTTCTTTCTGATTATTGGTAACCTCTGTAATATTTGTTATCACCTCTATCATCTTTTCTTCTGTTAGGACATCTTGCAGAAAAGTATCCAATATCTTTACAATTAAAACATACAAGTGGTAACTTGCCTTTGTATTTATCTTTGCCTCTTCATTTTTCTTTCCATAAGTGCTTCTATTTCATCTAGATCTTCTTCTTCACTTTCACTATCTCTTCTAGATGTGTGTCTATGACTTGATTTTCTTATTCTCATCCAAGACCTAAATGCAGACTCTAAGTTTGGTAAGACACTATTGTCAAAGTTATTCATCTCAAATGAAATCAGTCTACCAATTAAACTATCAAGAGTAACTTTATTATTTGCTACTACTCTCATTCCTTGAATGGAAGAAAATCTAATAGCATATAGAGGCAGTAAATTTCTTAAGATTTTACTTACCACTGTCTCTTCTTCTAGTACACCTCTAACTCCTCGTATATCACTGACTACTTATTTTATTCTTGTGCTGTACTATGTGATATTTTCTCCTTCTTTCATTATGAGATCATCAAATTTTCATCTAAGGCTTTCTACCTTGGCTCTCAGAACATTTGTATCACCTCCATGTACAAGCTTCAATTTGTCCCACATCTCCTTTGCAGTTTTGCAATCTTTGACATCTTCAAATTCAACATCAAAGAGTGAGGAAGAAAGCTCTACAACCATGCAGTTGTGTTCATGCTTCTCTCTCAATTGATCTACTGTCAATACTCTTGTAGGCAACACATATTCAGTATCGAGGAATTGAGTAACATCATTACCAATACCTGATAAGTGGAGTCGTATCCTACTTTGCCATGAAGCAAAGTTGTCTTTGTTCAACTTGGGCATATCTCGTCTGTTCATCTTGTGATCTTGACTTAGGTCTTGAAACCTTCCTTTCTAAGCACGCAAGCTCTGATACCAATTGTTAGTAATAACTAAGAGGGGGGGGTGAATCAGTGGCCTCAAATTTTTATCCTTCAAACATTAACCACCAATCAAATAAACCTAAGATCATTAAGCCCCTACAAGATGCATGCCATGAAATGCTTGTAATGAATAACTGTCTATTAGTTTTCCTTGTCTTTCCTTATTCTCCTTGATTACTGATAAGCAATATAACTATTTACCGAAACTCAGTAAATAAGTAGAGTATACTGACCAACCCTGTGTTAACTATGTTAGATACAAAACAATAAAAAAATGAATCATAAACACATAACACATGAATTTTTAACGTGGAAACCCTATTAAGGGAAAAAACACTGGGATCAGTACCCCAAATTTTCACTCTTCTGAAGTGAGCTCTGTTAGGAGCCAACCCTGTTAAAGGTTACAAACACACTGTTAAGTGCGACATTGTTAGAGGATTTTATACATAGAGTTTGTCACTTAGTATTGGGCATCTATTGCTACCATCCTTGAATCAACCTCCTTCTTAGACTATCAATAGGTATCGGGCAAGTCCAATGCTACTTTCATGAATAAACCTTTTTGGCACTCCTTGGGAAGTACCTCAATATATAGAAGACTATTAAGTCCTACTCTGTTAAGAGACTTGATGTTTCAATGGTTAAACTAAAACATTGTGACCTGTTTCTAATGCAACTTTGAATTGCAGATTTTTAGATCTATTTAAGTACATTACCTCTCTGATCAATGTATCAATTCAATTCTTTGTGCTCCACACTGTCTGCTCTATGATGTTGTGCTTCACTATTCATCGGTGTCTGCAGAATTCTTTAGCTCTCCTTCAACTTAATTGATTAGGACTATATGAAGTTTTTCTTCATCAGTTTCTCTTCAGCATCCTCTTTTTATTCACTCCCCTTAATCCCTTTTTTGTGAATGTGATACAAAAATGAATCAAGCTTGTCTCTTATATAGACATGATATTCACTGTTTCTTGATTCTTGATTCTTGGAGTAAAAAACAATCCAACCAATTTGATTTAAAGTATAACTCCTGATTTATCTCATAGTTATCTTCTTGCCAACTGTACAAATCTTCTTTAAATCAATTACTTAACTCTGGTCGAATAAAACAAAGAAAACAACTAGTTAAGTCTATCTTTAGCTCTTGCCAGCTACATATTTTGTCATTTCTGAACTCTTTGTTCCATCGGTCAATTCTTTAGTTAGTTGTCGGTGATAATTGATAGTTTCGTTGGCATGACTCCAGTTAGCTTCAGGATCTTTGTCTGTCGGGCATCATTAGATTTTTACTTGTCAGGCAAATTTGTTTTCAGCTCATCGGGCATCCTGTGGTTTTGTTTCATTAGACAACACTATCTTCTGCTCGTCGGGTATCATTGTGACTTTTCTTCTTTGCCTTTACCAATGGTGTGCACTCCATCAGTGTTATTTGTCACTTAGTGAATACTTGACATTTATGCATTGCTTAAAACATAACCTTTGTACTATTGATTATTTGAAGTCTTTGACATTATGTACATGACCGTACAGATGATATCAAGTTGATATCAATGACAATACAAACCATTAACTGATTTAATGCTTTGCATTATCTTCAACTTAACATTATCAAACATTCAATCAGTTACATGTCATTAAGTTGAATTTACAAGAGGTGCAAGAGTGCTATAAAAGAGAGGATTGGCATAGTTATTTAATCATCAGAGTTGAGGAGATCATTTAGAGTTGAGTTCTTTTATGCTATGTATGAATGTTGGGTTGATTAACCCTCATATAGTGTAAGAGAGTGTGTGTTTTGATGGTGTTAGGAGAGTTCCCTATATCAAAACATGAGTAGAACTAAATACACCTTGAATGAATAATATCCAATACCCTAAACAATTAATGAGAATTTGAATTTGATTGATAATTGTTTGGCTTTTTCGCATTTATACAATATTAAAATAAACTAAATTAGATACCCAATCATTTAACCTACAAACAAGATATTTATTTTTCAAATTCAATAGGCTCTTTTTAAAGAACAATTTTTTTTAATGCTACACTATTTTGGCCTCTAGAGATAATTTAGTCTCTCAAATTAGAACATGCTTAGATACCTAATCTAATATGACAATCACAAATAAAAACAAAACTCTTATTTATTTCTAGTTCTTATAATAGATGTGAATACTTTAAACATTTCTAAAACAACAATTTCATTCAATATTCATTTCATTGATCTCGAATACAATGCCCACATCAATATCATTAGCAAGAACCATAGCTTTCCAAGGCATCTTACATTTTGTACTAGGAAAAACAACCTGCGCATCATTATGTCTGCTAGTTGATAATAAATTTTGTGTCAATTATAAAATGCATACAATTCAACTCCTCTCCTTCGCTCTTCCGTTATGAAATGGAACAAAGACTACCATGGCAAATTACATTTACGCAAGATTCATGACCAATGTATAGATTTCCAACATCATATTCTCAGTACTTCAAATAACCATCTATAACAAAAGGTTCATATGGAGGGAAGCTCGAGATTGAATTAATCAGTCTTAAAAGCATTTGTTGCCAAACTCTTTTTTCCTAAAATATGGATTTTACAATTAAATCAAATGCACATTTGTAGCCAAACATACTTGACTGCACGTTGAACATTTTTATAACTACCCAAATAATTATAACTAGGTAATAGCCAAAGCCATGTATGGTAGGGAAATCATTGAGAAATGCATCCAACCAATCATTGAGAAATGCATACAACCACGCTTTAACAAATACAACTCTTACCTCGAATTACAATATACGCTCAAAAAAATCATTTTGAAACCTAGATCTGGTTTCTACTCCTTATGTTACGTTAACTTGTTTCAAATCTTCTTTCACTGAAAGCAATATAAATAATATCAGCAGAATATTGAAAAAAACCAAAGTCATGCCCTAAAATATATAGAAGGCTGAAAGAAAAATATCAAAGGGCAGATCTGGTCAGTAGTTACTGAGTAACCCTGGAGGCCTCGCAAGCAAAAAATTCTTAACAGCTACAGAAAATGGTACAGAAAGAACTGGGCTTTTAAATTTTCTCTTCTGTAGCATGTACATATATTTATAACTCACAATAGCTAGTAAAACCAGCCAATATTTGTAAGGATAGAAACCCATCAAAAACCAAAAGTTAGCCAAAACCCTGGATTAAAAGAGGTATCTGTTAAAAACGAGGCACATATAACCTAACAAGAGCATTCATATTATACAACCCTATAGGAACATTCATATTAATACCTCTTTCAGAGGAAACATATAATTAGAAGCATTAACTGTTCACAAAGTTAATAGAAGAAGAGAAAGGATACAGCCACCTCCTCAAAGTTACAATATCATTATATGCAGATTATATGCAGATTTTATGCAAATTTTATAAAGATTGTTTAGGTGTGGAAAGAATCTTTTTACCTTTTATAGTAGGCCTTATCATGATGGAACAAAATAATATTGTAAAACAATTACATAAATAAAATAAAATTATTCTAAAATGTTAGTTGTAAAATATCAAGATCTATAATGCAGTTTTCAAAAAAAATTCTAACAAATTAATTTATTTGTAATCTCAAGAGAAAATTAATTAAAATTTCTAAACATACAATAAATTTCTTAAATTTTTTCACTACATTTGAACATTTGAACTTATTTATTGCAATGTCTTAAAAAATACCTGAAAGATCCCTTAAAACTTTGAAAAGAAATAATCTGAATCATAAAGATATTGTCTTCCCCCAAAAATTACCTATCCTTGATATTGCTCCATTTCCTCTAAAATATGGTGTTTAGAAGTTTCAATATGTTCTTCAAAAATCTTTTAAAAATCAAATAATTATTCCATAAAATTTGTGAGAAATGTACTTTCCAAAATTACTTTCAAATTTGAAAAAAAATGCCTTGTCTTCATAATGCAACCAATATCATGCTTTGATAGCACTTGAATGAAAAGATTGCACAAGAAAAGAGGGATATGATATCAGTTACTCTATAATTGCTGCTTGATAATAACTTAGGAAAGCAAGTCAATTTGAGGGGTTAAACCTCCAAACATCTCTAATCATAATACAATTAGCAATTTGATGACCAAACAAATCACTACCTCTACACATATACTCTATTTATGCTCATATAAGCTCTAGGTTGACATAAATAACTTAAAAGGTAATATAATAACGATAACATGACTTAATTAAAAGTTAAGATGGTCACAAGCCAACTCCTTATAATCCAACTTTTAAATTGTGTCATAAAGGATATTTTGAATAGCATAGGAAGAATTTTTTTATGTACAAATGAATGAATATGTACATTGTTGACATAGTTTTGTATCCATGTTATATAGATCTATTATAAAACACTATGGAAAAATTCAATTTCAGACCATCTATTCTATATCTTAATCAAATATTCTTACTACATCTTATAAGAAATTAATTGATGTGATCTTAACAACTACAAAAAGTCTCACCATTGTCTATCCACCCAAATACACATTCACAAGCATTATCTCATTCTAAAACTATAATCTTGCGGAGTGTAGGCTATATCTTTGTTTCTTCTTCGTTAAGTATCTCTTTGAGCTCTGCAGCTCATCTAATCCTCAAAAATTTGGTTTATTCTCTAGATAGTTCAAACTTTTAAAGTCTTGAATGATAAATGGAAAATAGAACTCATTATCATCCTCTTCTTGCTACACAATTAAATTAGAATGCTTGAATTCTCTTAAAATAAGAACAACATTTAGAATAAGAACAACATTTGTCTTATATGAAGTTCTCTTGGCCAACTTCAACCATTTATTGTAGTCATTGGACATACGTCTCTATGAAAATGTTGTAGTGAGACTTTGTTCCCTATCTAGTGTTCCATAGGAATTTAATTAGAAAGTGTGGATGTAGAAAAACTATCAATTTCCGTAACATGTAATATAAACTACTTCAAATAAAAACTATTTCAAATGAGACATAAAGGTGAAAATGAGATTTTTTTTGTATTTTTCTCCTTCATCTCTCGTTTTTGTCATGATAATGGATCATGAAGTGTGATCTGAAATGTTGATGCTAAAAGAAACTCACAGAGATGAAAGAAGCAACAAAAAATAAAATGAATATACTATCATATAACATGGCAACAAAATTTATGTGTTTCAAAGTCAATAAACCCTTTTCAAATATATGCCCTATCCTTTGGTGGCATGGTGCTATAGTATTATCTTATCTTCAAGTAATTTACTTTCTAAGAAGAGAGCTTGGTTAGATATCTAGAAGCATGGCAATCATAAGTAGATACAACAGTTTTTCTATTTTTGACGCATGATAAATGTGACAATTTTATACACTTCTTCACTATAGAACTTTAAAAACTATTACATTGAAAAAATCATTCATTGATTTCAAATAGAATACCCACATGAACATGAACATCAATAGTGAGAACCATAACTCTCCAAACCATTTTTCATCGCCTTTTTGAAAAAAAGACCTATGTTTGTTGAATGTTTGTTGAATGGTTATAAGTTTTTTGTCAAATACATAGAATTTGATTCCTCTCCATTCTTTTATAAAGAAATGAAACAAGAACTACCATGACCAGAACTGGCCATACAGCCTTGTAAATTCCGTAATGTATTTTTTTATAGACGTATTGGCTGACAATTTATATAGCTGCATAGCCCCTTCCTGCCATGACCAACTACACTTTCACCAGAGTCATTACTTATACCAGAGTCATCACCGAGATATAGATTCCCAAGGTAATATTTTTAATATTAAAAAACCATCCGTGACAAAACTTGCTTGGTTGCACATTGAACCTATCACATGCAAACTAACTTGTTTGCACATTGGACATATCTTGTTTGAGCAAAGTAATTATATCTTAGATAGTAGCCATAACCAGTTATCCAGCCGATTCGTGGGTTAGATAGTAGCCATAGCTATGTTGCACAAAATATATCTAGCCGATTCGTGGCATGATGTACTAAAATATACAACTCTGACCTCCAAAATACAAAACATGACCAAAATAAACTTTTGAGACATAAATCTACCCTCTATTATTGTTACGCTACCTTGCTTTTTAATCTTCTATTATTGAAGGAAATATAGGTGATAGCAGCAGAACAAAAGAGAACAGTATTCTGTGAAAACAAGTCATACCCTAAGATTTATAAAAGCCAGAAAAAACAGGACCTTAAAAGGCAGATCTTGCCGCTCGTTACTGAGTGGCCCTTAAAAAAAAATAGCAGAGACAGAACTGGGCTTTGGGGTTTCTCTTCCATAGCATGTATATACTTATGTGATTGACAAGACCAAAGAAAAACAGGAGTGAATTGTAAGGATAAATACCTATCAAGAACCAAAAGATAACCAAAAATCCTGGATTAAAAGACAAACCTGTTAAAAATGATACATAGAAGAAACAGCCTTACAAGACCATTCATATAAACACCTCTTTCACAGAATGAGACATAGAAGAAACAGCCTTACTAGACCATTCATATAAGCAGCTCTTTCACAGAATGAGACATAGAAGCAGCAGCATTCACCGTTTACCCTGAAAAAATGAAGTGACTTTCGTATTAACACCCAAAGGTAATAGAAGAAGAGAGAGGGTACAGCCACCTTCAGAATATTTGGTATGCGATTGGGCTGTGCCCTCTCTCTTCTGGTATCTAGGTCTTGGTGAACAAGGAATCACAGAAAGGGAAAGGAACCAGGAAATATAATGAGAACTAGTCTTACCAAAAATGTTAACGAATGTGTCAGAAACCCAAATAGGCCAGGAAGCATAATGAGTAGGACAGTTTTGCATTATTGCATGTCATTGTACATCTGCGAGGAATCCACTCCATTGTCAGTTGACAGCATTTTGAATGCTTAATGTATCGTATTAAATGGTGGAAATGAAAGGTGGTCTTGTTGCTGTCAGAAATCAGTCATATAAAGTGTAAGCTTCAAGATAACGTCAAATTATTCTGATCAGCAAGCGAGCCTCCCCGAGGAAAGCTGAGCTCTACCATCTTGTTAGCCACCTTCCGCCACTTCTTCTAGACATATGACCATGTGCCCCATAGAGAACACATGAAAATGTTGGGATGACATTTTTCCATATCAAATATTTCATAGGGATTTTATTAGAATCAATTCATTTGTTAACATATAATAAAGACTACTAGTACAAATAGATTTAACTTCAATCTACCTCTAATAAGCATACTTTTAGTTTTATTCATCAATATCATATTGATCCTCTCTACAACAGAATACTATTTTGTTAGAGGTGTTTAGAATTGTTTTATATTTTTCAATCTCGTTCTTCTGACAAAATCTATAAAATATATCTAAAAAAATCACTGCTGACTTCTCCAAATCTTTGTAGTAGTATAGTTTTAAACACTTTATGCTGAAGGTTAATGGATCCTTTCAAAACCCCTTGGGTGCACCTCCTACTTTTGGTGGTTTGGGTCTTTATTTTCTTTTGGCTGATACCTTTCTTGTTGGTTATGGGATCCATACAAAACCTATGTACCAGGTTATTGGGGTCTATGAAAACCCTTCCAAAGTTGAGAGAGCCTTGAAAAACCTTGCATAAAGTGTTTTGAGGCTTTAGCATCTTGTTGAGAGAGGTAGATTTCTTCTTGGTTATTATATTTTCAACTGTTTTTGGTTTGTTGTGGGTAGAACTACTATTGTATGAAGCTCTTTTGTTTGTTGTTTGTTGTTTGTTGTTTGTTGTTTTTTGTTTGTAGTTTTTGGGTGATAGATCCTATTAAAATCCAGTTGAAAAAATTTCAAGGTCCCTTCAAAACCTATTTTCCCTTGATAAAGAAAACAAATATGTTCTAGATACATAACTCATGCTATAAGAATAAAAAATAAGTTGCTGAAAACCGACAATGGATATAGGTACTCAAATTTATACCACATTGGGCTTATACAAGAATATATCCAAAAGCTACTTAAATAACATAAATCATGTTTTTGATCGCTGGTGAAAAAGGGTTTTAGGGGGAGCCAAAACCCCTTACAATCTTTACAAAAAGATAATAAGTATTAAGATAACTAAGCTGAAATGGGAATGGAGACCAACCCGCATAAACTAGAACCACTGCAAAAAACTAAAAATAAAAAATGAGAAACTATCTTAACCACCTAGCTACCAAAAACACAAAAAATAAACCAGCTCTAAAGCAGGGGAACATCAGGACCTAGGAAAACTCCAGAAGAGTTCCTTCCAACTCCTTCAAGTCGCCTTCTTGAGAGAAATGTTAAATTCTAAAAGTTCCAAGATACTATTTTGAATTTTTTTTCTTTTTAGTAGATCTAGTGTGCTTGCCTAGGCTAGCATCATCCTCTTCCTCTTTGTCATCCTCAATCTTCATAGTTAGAGACCCAACATCCATCTCCATCTTGATGGTTTTGAATCACTCCATCACAGATCCCATTAAAATGTTATTATCCTTCATGTGCTTCTTTTGGGTGTTCTCCAAGATATCCATATGGTCCCACAGATCCTTCATGTTATTCTCCTCCTCTTTATCCTTTCGGTCATCAATCCCTGCTGACCTAGTTTCCATATTCCCCTAAAGAAGCTCAACTTTAGTAGAGAGAGAACAAAAACTAAGGTTGAGGCTTTATGTTTCCTTGAAGACCCATTTTATAAGGCAGAATGAATACATCAACATCACCTTCACATTTTGGAGAACACTGAAAGGGGGCTATATCTTATCATCCATGTCCTCTTGAAGGAGTTGAACATTCCATTCCTGCATGTCCACCATTCTGGTGAAGGGAATATTCCTAGAGATGGAAGGGAAATTACCCTTGGCACCAGTCTCCACTTGAGGAGTCAGATTATCTAATCTAGGAGACTCATTATCAACCTTCCTCTCCGACTGCATCTCCATGACAAATTCAAGCTTTGGTGCGATGGGAACATCATGATCTTCTGAGCTAGCATAATTGACCAAAATGGGAACCTTCTGACCGCCCATAACCCCATATTTATCTTCAAGGATGTCACCTTTATCCTTAACTTCATGGGAAAATAGATTCTTGTCCTCTTCGTCATCAAAATTACTCATCAAAACCGATAGGGACTCCTTGCTTTCCTCATCAGGATGGGTGTGGGGAAAATAATCCATATCTGTATAGCCATCAACACTTTCTCCTTTAGAGTCCATATCTATATCACCCTTCTTATCAAATTTTTTGTTTTTCCCACCAACAACTTTGCTTAATCCTCACCCTCTCGAACCCGTTTCCCCAAAGCCTTAGCAGAACTAGAGTCTCTAGGCGAAAGGATAAAAGGGATACTAGCAGAAACATTTTTAACATGCTCAACATTTAAGAGAATGAGACCCTCATGCAGGATGGGCTTACCCACTTTCTTCTTATGATCAATTATACTATGGTGAAGGGGCTACAATAGATAAAAAGGGATGGAAACCCTAACCTTATGTCTGAAATGATAAAGTAGCACAAAATGGTAGGATTGAGCCCTTTTATACCTACCATCCAAGGTGATGTACTCCATGACAGTAGTAAGCACCTTCGCCCAGATCTCCTTGATAGTGTCCACATCATAACAGCCACCAGAGTCCTTCACCAAGCTCTCAGCTTCCGCCTTGTCTTTAGGGAAGTGTAGAATGACGTTATGGGAGGTCTTCTTGTCTCTATCATATAACATAAATCATGTTATAAGAGAGATTATCTGATACAATCACTTAATAATTAACCAAATAGTTACACATAGAAAATAAATCCCCTTCAAGAAACACAACTCATGAATTTCAAACATCCTCATGAACACACACAATCCAAGAGAAAAATCAATTTGAAAGACTAATATTTTATAATATTTAATCACATATCTTAGACAAAATATGTGATTCTTATATCATTCCTTCTCATTATTTTTCCTCACATGCACTATTGTCTCTCTATGTTGTCTTACTTTTCACTTTTTCTTCCTTGTTGTGATCCTCCCTCTTCTTCTTGATTATTTTCCTCCCTCAATAAAAATCTGATAAAAATCTCAAAACTTCTGCTATGAATTCCACCTAAACTGCTTCAACACTCTAAAACCCTCCATTAGTTTTGAACTACTTTCGTAGGTTCACAATTACTTCGTAAACATCTATCCTATAAATTGCTCTTATTTTAGAGGCATAAATGAACTTGTATGCGGGTAGTTTATGCCTCAAATAGTAAAAATAATTATAATTTTCCATTTTAACATGACACTGGTTAAATAAACGAAAAATTAAAAGGAATTTAAAATCAATCAATATTTAATTTAGGATGCCCCTATATCAAACACCGAGTGTACAAAATATTGTAAACCCCTATTGAGTAAAATGCTTTGATGTCACAAGTGAATTTGGTTTCTATAGAAAAATACTTTTGTTATCAGTTATAGTGATATTTTTGTAATTTGATAATTATGTTTCCATGGGTCAGGGTAAAAGTACAAACCTGTGTCACACTTTTATAAAGGAAAATATCCACAACATGCAAAACTGTTAAAATTTAACGACATAAAAGTGACATTTGTATTTAGAATTTGAAAATGATGTAAATTAATGAAATGTGTAAAATTGGATGAATTTTGTGTCTATAATTTGTTTTAAAAAAATTTGAATAATAATTGACATAGTTTTTTAATTTTTGAAGTTTATTTTTTAATTGCTGAAAAATGTTGAAAATCTAGGGTCTAGTTTCCACCAAAAAAATGTATGCAAATAATCTTATTTTCCTCTTATTTCAGGATATGTTTTAGATGACATGTATAGATAGTGCAAAAAAAAAGAAAGATTGAGTTTTGGTATATATTTTGTCTGTTATAACTATTCAAAGTCAGAGTTACCCAAAATTAACAATTTTTGTCTCCAGCATAATTTGCCCTAGCAAATCTATACCATTTAGAAAAATCATTATATATTCTTGAAGAGGACTCTCTCCTCTAGTGTTAAATATAAGTTTTAAATGTTTCTGACATGACTTGCTATTTCTTTTTTCATTTTTTGAATGAGCGTGTTCTTAAATGTTAAAATACCTACTTGCAATTTTTTCAACTTATAATATATTATATGTAATCAAAACAATATAAAAATTATACGACCATGATCTAGACTTCAAGCTCTACAAAAGGGTATTTTAAGATTTTAAATCAATTTGAGTTTTGATGGAGAATTCAGCTCCTAAATTGAGGTGTTTTTAAATTTTCTATTTTTGGCTTATTTTGCTACCACATGGGATGCCACAAAGGTATGTTCAGCCGGAACAGTTTTGGCTGGAATAGTTTCAAACAAAACTATTTCGGCTGAAACTAGAGCTTACCAAACATGTTCATGTGGATGACCATGACCCTCAAAGCTCATATAGTAAAGTTTTTTTTTTAAATTAAAAAAATCTGAGTAGTGAATTATGTTAGTAATAACTAAGAGGGGCCAGTGAATCAGTGGATTCAAAATTTATGCTTCAAACTTAGCCACCAATCAATAAATCTCATATTATTATGTCCCTACAAGATGAATTCCATGAAATACTAATAATGATTAACTATTTTTCACTTTTCTCTGTCAATCCTTATTCTTTCTTGATTACCAATAAGCACTATAACTATTTACCAAAACTTGGTAAATAAGCAGAGTATACCAATCAATCCAGAGTTAGCTATGTAAGATACAAAACAATAAAGAAATGAATCATACACACATAACACATGAATTTTTAATACGGAAACCTTGTTAAGGGAAAAACCACTTGAACCGATACCCCAAATTTTCACTCTTCTGAAGTGAGCCCTATTAGGAGCCAACCTTGTTAAGGTTACAAACACACTATTAAGTGCAACCTTGTTAGAGGATTTTATACATATAGGTTGTCACTTAGTATCGGGCATCTATTGCTACCATCCTAGAATCAAACTCCTTCTTAGACTATCAATAGGTATCGTGCAAGTCCAATGCTACTTTCATTAATCATTCTTTTTGGCAATCCTTGAGGTGTACCTCAATATATAGAAGACTGTTAAGTCCTGCTCGGTTAAGAGACTTGATGCTTCAATGGTTAAACTAAAACACTATGACCTGTTCATATTGCAACTTTGAATTGCAGATTTTCAGATCTATTTAAGTACATTACCTCTCTGACCAATGTATCAATTCAATCCTTTGTGCTTCATACTTCCTTCTCTGTCATGTAGAGCTCACTATTTGTCGGTGTTTGCAGAATTCCTTAGCTCTTCCTTTAGCTTGTTTGATCACGATTGCATGAATTTTTTCTTCATCAGTTTCTCTTCAGCATCCTCTTTCTATTCACTCCCCTTAATCCCATTCGTAAATGAATTAAGCTTGTCTCTTATGTAGACATGATATTCATCATTTCTTGATTCTTGATTCTTGGCATGAAAAATAATCCAGCCAATTAGATTTAAAGAATAAATCTTGACTTGTCTTGTAGATATCTTCTTGCCAACTGTACAAATAATCTTTAAATTGATCACTTATCTCTGGTTGAATAAAACAAAGTAGACAACCAATTAAGTCTATTTTTATCTCTGCCAACTAGATATTTTGTCATTTTTTGAACTTTCTATTCCGTCAGTCACCACTATAGTTAGTTGTTAGTGATAACTGATAGTTCTATCGGTGAGACTCTAGTTAGCTTCATGATCTCCATCTGTCGGGCAACAATTGAATTTTACTCATCGGGCAACCTTCTGAATTTGCTTGTCGGGCATCATTGTGGCTTTGCTTCATCTGGAAACACTATGATTCTGATCGTCGGGTATCACTGTGATTGTTCTTCTTTGTTCTGACCATATATGTGCACTATGTCGATGTTGTTTGTAACTAAGTGAATGCATTTATGAAAGCATAACCTTTGTTCCTTTGATTCTCTAAAGTCTTTGGCATTATTTACATGACCGTACAGATGATATCAAGTTGACATCAATAACAATACAATACATTAACTGATTAAATACCTTGCATTATCTTCAACTTAACATTGTCAAACATTCAATCAGTTACATGTCATCAATCTCTCCCTTTGGCATTGATGGAAACATACTATATTATCACACTATACTATTTCTAATACAATATAAAATACAATAGTTGAGATTCATCAAACTACCAATCTTTTTTTTTTGATAACCGATAAATGTCTGACCTTCGGTAAGCTCTATTTTAGCTTAGATTTGATTCTCGCAACTCTCTGTATTCTTATGTGTTGTGTTCCCTCCTTGTGTCAATTTCTCTCCTTTGACTTTTCTTCCTCTTTTGATGTCTTTTTCTCTTGTCAGCAACTCTCACTTTGTATTATATTCTTTCCATACAATTTCTCTCTCGAAGGATATAATCTCTCCCCATTGGAGTAATGTGATAATGGATAATCTCTTTCCCTTTCCAAAAAGATCTAATAATATGGATAATCTCTCTCCCTTTGAAAACAATGCCAAACAAATATTTTACAAATATATGACATTCATGTCAACCAATCATTTTTCTCCATCGATAATATATTCCTTGAATTTCCCTTATCCATCAGCAATATGTCAATATGCTCTGGTCCTCAGTGCTGATATATACTTGTCTATATATAGATGTAGCTTTGAAGTTCATCTCTTTTCTTGCATCAATATTAATGATATTCTGATAATATTTAGGCTGATGCAGCCTTCTAGGAATTTTACTAACTGGTAGACAAGGGTTTGACCCCTAGTCTCTTTCTCAAGTACTCAAATGCATCCTTGGGTAGTGGCTTGGTGAAGATATTAGCTAATTGTTCTTTGGATTGCACATACTCAAGTGTCACTTCCTTTCCTTGAAATTGTTCTCTCAAATAATGATACTTTATGGCAATGTGTTTAGTCTTAGTATGCATGACTAGATTCTTGGAAATGTTTATTGCACTAGTGTTATCACAATAGATAATCACTGGTTCTAAAATCTTCATATGCATACCTTCCAGTAACTGTTTGATCCATGTAATATTTGATCAATTTGTAGCAGCAACAACATACTCTACTTCTATAGTAGACTAAGAGATGCATCCTTGCTTCTTGCTAATCCATGTGACAAGTCTGTCACCCATAAAGGATGCTCCTCCAGTTGTGCTCTTTCGTTAATCAAGATTTCCAGCCCAATCAGTGTCTGTAAACATCTTAAGTTCAAATTTTCCTTCTCTTCTATACCATAAGCCATATTCCTCAGTACTCTTCAGATATCTTAAAATCATTTTCATCAGTAGTCATATGTGAATTCCTGGGGTTAGCAGAAAATCTAGCAACAATTCCTACTACATGTGTAATATCTGGTCTAGTGTGTACAACATACATGAGTTTTCCAATCATTGACCAATACAAAGTTTGATTTTTCTTTGTTGTCTTGTCCTCCTTTGTCAACTTACATCCAATAGCCATCAGTGTTCCAACTGGTTTGGAATCTTCTATCTTGAATATTTTGAGGGCCTCTTTAATGTATTTGGACTGTGTAATGAAAAATACCCTCACTTTTTTGAATGATTTGTAGACCAAGAAAGAACTTGATCTCTCCAAACATAGACATCTCAAAATCTTTACTCATCTCATTGGAAAATGATTTGCATAGCATATCATTGCCTCCAAATATGATGTCATCAACAAATATTTCAGCAATCAAAGTGTTAGAATCAGTATCTTCCTTCAAATAAAGATTAATGTTTTCACTAGTCCTTACAAATCCAATACTTATAAGATAGGAATGAATTCATTCATAACAGGCTCTTGGAGCTTGATTTAAACCATACAAGGCTTTGTGAAGTCTACATACCATGTTTCTCTTGTCTGGATCTACAAACCCTTCTGATTTCTCAATGTATACCTCTTCTTCAAGTATTCCATTTAGGAATGCTAACTTGACATCCATCTAGTATACCTTGAATCCTTTGAATGCAGCATAAGAAAGCAGTATTCTTACACCTTCTAGCCTAGCAATGGGTGAAATTTTTTTTCTATAGCCAATACCTTCCTCTTATGCATACCCCTTGCATACTAGGCTTGCTTTGTTTCTTGTGACTTCTCCATTCTCATTCAACTTATTACTGAATATCCATTTAGTACCGATGACATTCTTGTCATCTGGTCTTGGGACAAGTGACCATGTCTTGTTCTTTTGAATCTGCTCAATCTCATCATTCATAGCGCTTATCCATTCTTCATTATCAAGTGCAGCATTGACAAATTTTGGCTCAAACTCAAATTAAATAACTTCAGTTTAAAGACTTACTTCTTGTTCTTGTATCATCTTTCTTATCTCCTATGATTTGGATCTCTGGATGGTTCCTTATTACATATCTAGCAAGTACAAATTTATCTCTTTGTGTATCAGCTTGATCATCATTTTATCCTCCATTCTGTTCTTCATCACCTTGCACATTATTTTGATCATTATCTTGATCGTCGGTATTTGTAGCCTGGCAGTCGGTTACAACATTTTGTTGCTCAGTAACTAAGCATTGTTGCTCAAGTAGAGTGTTGGGTTCTTCATAGTATACAAACTTGATGTAGTCCTCTGGTTCTTTTGTTCTTTCTATCTCATTCTTTTCTGCAAATTAATCTATCTTTACATTTGCACTTTCAACAATTTTGTTAGAGGCCTTAATAAGACATTTATAAGTCTTGGTTTTGGTGGAATACCCTAGAAAGATACCTTCATCACTCTTGGCATCAAGCTTTCCATTTCTATAATCCTGTAAGATATAATATTGACTACTAAAGATTTTGAAATAACTTACATTGGGTGTTTTACCATACCATAGCTCATAGGGTGTCTTCTTTGTGTCCTTCTTCAATTGTACTTTGTTTAATGTGTAGACATCATTACTGACAGCTTCCCTCCAGAAGATTTGGGTGATGTCTTTCTCTATCATCAATGTTCTAGGACAATCAACTATTGATTTCTTCCTTGTCTCAGCAATCCCATTTCGCTATGGTGTTCTTGGTGTAGAAACCTATCTTTTTATACCATGCTCATTATAGAAATTTGTGAATTCATCTGATATAAACTCTCCTCCTCTATCTGATCTCAAGCATTTCAAATCCTTACCACTTTGGTTTTCTACCATAGCCTTATACCATTTAAACATCTTGATTGCTTCAGATTTATCTTTTAGAAACATAACTGTCATCATTCTAGAGTAATCATCAACAAAGAGAATAAAATATCTATCTCAATAATAACTTTGTCCTCGTTGGTCCAAATAGATCAGTATGGACTAATTCTATAATATCATCAGATGTATGGGTTTTACTTTTGAAACTAGACTTTGTCATTTTACCTTTTTGACAAATTCGTGCACATGATGTTGTCAGGCTTTGTCATCATTGGTAAGCCTCTTACATTTCTCCTTGTGCTTATTTTCATCATGTTGTCAGAATTCACATGACACAATATTTTGTGCCACAGCCATATGTCTTCATTTCTGGTCATTAAGCAAGTGGTGTTTGTATCATTCAGATAGAATAGTTATCTTTTGTCTGTTCACCGATACCAATCAATCTTCCTGAGTCATTGAAGATCTTTGCCTTCTTATTCTCAAATACTACTATGTGACCTGAATTATTCAGCTGAGAAACACTCAACAGATTATAATTCAATCCTTTTACCCAATAAGCATTTTCACATTTAATTAGGTTATTCAACATTATGGTTCCTTTACCTTCAACTGGACAAGGTGTATCATTACCCATTCTTACTGTACCACCATTATAATACTCAAAAGTGTTAAAATTTTCTTTATTATTGGTCATGTGGTGAGTGCAGCCACTATCTATAATCCAAATGTCATTCTTGCTAACCTTAGATATGAGTTCAGTTTCTACATACCTTTCATCTTCATCTGAATCATCTTTCACAGCCACAAACACCATGTCGATGTCTTCATCAGGTTCGGTGTCAATATCTTCATTTTTGCAAGCAGCTAGGTAACTGGCTTTATTTCCTTTGTCCTTGTAGTCTCGGGTATCTCTTCTTTCTGATTTTTGGTAACTTCAGTAATCCTTGTTATCACCTCTATCATATTTCTTCTCAAAAGATCTGTCATTAACTCTGTCATCTTTTCTTCTGTTAGGACATCTTGCAGCAAAGTGTCCAATCTCTTTACAATTAAAGCATACAAGTGGTAACTTTCCTTTGTATTTACCTTTGACTCTCTGCATTCTTCTAACCATAAGTGCTTCTATTTCATCTAGATCTTCTTCTTCACTTTCACTTTCACTATCTCTTCTAGATGTGTGTCTATGACTTGATTTGCTTATTCTCATAGAAGAATTAAATGCAGACTCTATGTTTGGTAAGACACTATAATCAAATTTATTCATCTCAAATGAAATCATTCTCCCAATTAAACTATCAAGAGTGACTGTATTGTTTTCTACTGCTCTCATTTCTTGAATGGCAGAAACTCTAATAGCATATATAGGCAGTAAGGTTCTTAAGATTTTACTTACCATTGTCTCCTCTTTAAGTGTACCTCCAACTCCTTGTATAGCATTGACTACTTCTTTGATTCTTGTTTTGTACTATGTGATGTTTTCTCCTTTCATTCTGAGATCATCAAGCTTTCCTCTATGACTTTCTGTGATGGCTCTTAGAACATTTGTATCACCTCTATGTACAAGCTTTAGTTTTTCCCACATCTTCTTTACAGTTTTGCAATATTTGACATCTTCAAATTTAGCATCAAAGAGTGAGAAAGAAAGCTCTATGACCATGTATTTGTGCTCATGCTTCTCTCTCAATTGATCTACTGTCAATACTCCTATGGGTAGCACATATTTAGTATCTAGGAATTGAGTAACATCACTAACAATAACAGATAAGTGTATTATTATCCTACTTTTCCATGAAGCAAAGTTTTATTTGTTCAACTTGGGCACATCTCATATGTTCATCTTGTGATCTTGACTTACGTCTTAAAACCTTCCTTTCTAAGCACACATGCTCTGATACCAATTGTTAGTAATAACTGAGAGGGGGGGGGGGAATGAATCAGTGGCTTCAAAATGTATCTTTCAAACTTAACCACCAATCAATAAATCTCAAATTATTATGTCCCTACAAAATGCATGCCATGAACTACTAATAATGATTAACTATCTATCGGTTTTCTCTGTCAATCCTTATTCTTTCTTGATTACCGATGAGAAGTATAACTATTTACTAAAACTCAGTAAATAATCAGAGTATGTCGATCAATCAAGAGTTATCTATGTAAGATACAAAATAGTAAAGAAATAAATCGTACACATATAACACATGAATTTTTAACGTGGAAACCCTATTAAGGGAAAAAACACTGGGACCGGTACCCCAAATTTTTTCTCTTCTGAAGTGAGCCCTGTTAAGAGCCAACCCTGTTAAAGGTTACAAATACACTATTAAGTGTGACCTTGTTAGAGTATTTTATACATAGAGGTTGTCACTTAGAATTGGGCATCTATTGTTACCATCCTTGAATCAGTCTCCTTCTTAGACTATCAATAGGTATGGGGCAAGTCCAATACTACTTTCATGAATCAACCTTTTTGGCACTCCTTGAGATGTACCTCAATATATAAAAGATTGTTAAGTCCTATTTGGTTAAGAGACTTGATACTTCAATGGTTAAACTGAAACACTATGACCTATTCATATTGCAACTTTGAGTTTCAGATTTTTAGATCTATTTAAGTACATAACCTCTCTGACAAATGTATCAATTCAATCCTTTGTCCTCCATAATTTCTTCTCTATGATTTTGTGCTCACTATTTGTTGGTGTCTACAGAATTCCTTAGCTCTCCTTCAACTTGTTTGATTAGGACTGCATGAAGTTGTTCTTCATCAATTTCTCTTCAGCATCCTCTTTCTATTCACTCCCCTTAATCCCACTCGTAAATGAATTAATCTTGTCTCTTATATAGACATGATATTCATTGTTTCTTGATTCTTGATTCTTGATTCTTGGCATAAAAAAAAATCTATTCAATTAGATTTAAAGCATAACTCCTGATTTGTCTCGTACATATCTTCTTGCCAACTATACAAATAATATTTAAATCAATCACTTATCTCTAGTCGAATAAAACAAAGTAGACAACCAATTAAGTCTATTTTTAGCTCTTTCAGCTAGATATTTTGTCATTTTCGAAACTTTCTATTCCGTCGATCACCACTACAATTAGTTGTCGGTGACAACTGACAGTTCCTTTGGTGAGACTCCAGTTAGCTTCGTGATCTCCATCCATCGAGCATCATTGGAATTTTACTCATTGGGAAACCTTCTAACTTTGCTGGTCGGACATCACTGTGGCTTTCCTAAATTAGGAAACACTATGCTTCTGATCGTCGGGTATCACTTTGACTGTTCTTCTTTGTTCTGACTATCGGCGTGCACTCCATCGGTGTTGTTTGTCACTAAGTGAGTACTTGACTTTTATGCATTGCTAAAACCATAACCTTTGTTCCTTTGATTCACTGAAGTATTTGGCATTATTTACATGACCATACAGACGATATCAAGTTGACATCAATGAAAATACAATACATTAACTAATTTAATGCCTTGCATTATCTTCAAGTTAACATTATCAAACATTTAATCAGTCATATGTCATCTGAATTATCGTGACTTAAAAAATGTTTTTTTAATAAAATCATTTTTTAAAGAGTTTTAAAGGCGTATTTTTGGCATTAAAGGGCAACTACGAATTAAGATTATGAAGGAGGTTTGATTTTTTGCAAGTTTATTTCTTATTTTAGTGTTTTGAATTTTTTTTTGTGTTTTTAATTAAAGCATTCTTCAATATTGAGTTATGAACTAATCAATATTATTTTTGATTTTTTTATCAAGAGTATATGGTTTTGTGTTTGCAGGTGAATTGGATCTCTCAATTTGAACAATTTGTGGAATAGGGAATAAAAGGAACATAACAAGAAAATATGATTGAATAAGTGATGACAAAATGAAAGGTCATACAAAACATAATGAAGGTGACCTTGTTGAAGTTCAAGAAGATGCAATTTAAGTAGGGGAACAAATTGGTAGTTCTAAAGGTGGAAATATATCCTTTGACATGGTAAATTTGATGGAGATGAATGAGGATTCACTTTTCATTCAAATTTCATCTAAAGAAATAGTATCTAAAAGAACACTAAAACAATGAAAAAAATTTGGGATGAATATTTTAAAAATAAAAGTGTGATTGGAAAAGCACAATTATTTGCTAGGTTATTCAGGAAAAACAAATTACTCCTATTTTGGAGTTGTTAGGTGTTGATAACAAGAAAGGATCAGGAGACAGTGTAAATCAAACAATAGGTGAAAATTTGCAAGATGCATTGAATGACATTAACAACTCAAGCCGAGGAGCCGATTTAAGTGTTGCACATAGAGTATTGATGACTACTTTATCTAGTAGGATTTTGACACAGAGAAAACAAGTAAATGAAATTTCTAATTTATTGAATGTATCTAGAAGAAATGTTCAAAGATATATCAGGAAGAGAAATATGTTAGATTAAGATATTCAAAATAATTGGGTTAATATTTGTAGACTTCCTCGAAAATACAAAAAATTTAAAGATGTAAAAAGATAGGTCATTGAATATTGGACCACTCACTGTTGTGTTTCTACTAATAGAAGGGATACTATACATATGTAAGATTAACAGATCGGTATGAAAATTGCACATCCAAAACATTTTATAGATACAAGACAAAGTGAATTGTTTGAAGCATTCAAGCAAGAATTTTCAGATATGAAAATATGTCAAAGAATATTTGAGAGGTTGCGCCCTTTCTTTGTATGCATAAATAAGCGAAATGAAACTTGTTGCCAAAATCATGTTGAGTTTCATCTATATATGCAATCATATAAAATAGTTATGGCAGTACTTAATTTATATATGGTCATCCCTCGAAGTATGACATAGTTTGTGAAGTCTATTTTATGTGATAAATCAAAAGATTCAAATGAGTTCAAAGAACAATGTGTAAAGAGTGCATACAGTGACTGTGGAGATTTACATAAATTTCCCTTGAAAAATTGAAAATATTAATGTTTCAACGCTACTTTTATGGAAGAGATTTGAATATGAGACATACCGAGTGAATTGCCCTACCTTGAGTTTATGATCAGGTTCTGTACTGTAATTTATCCACATATGCAACATTGTCATGGTGCACGATGGCAAGGTAAATAGTTTCGTGATTCCAAAATTTTTTTTCCACCTGGTTGTATTCTTTCAATTATAGATTTATCTGAGAACTATACATTCTCCCATGTATCAGAGCTTCAAGATCAATATTATACTTCTGAGCAAGTTGCCATATTTGTGCAAGTGAATTATAGACATGCACAATTTGATTTGGATGAGGTAGAGAGTACCAATCCAAATGAACACATTATCATCAAGGAGGCTCATTTCTATATCAGTGATGATAAGGCTTGTAATAAGAGCTATGTAGCTCATTATTTTTCAATGTATTTTGAAGATATTGCAAATCGTGGGATAAAGTCTTCACAACACTATATTTTTTTTTATGGTTGTGCAGGTAAGTGTATGCACTTAAATTCATTTTCATCATCATTGATTACTTGTTTTAAATTATTAAATGATCATAACCTTGCATACATCAAATTAATATTGCAAGACAATTTAAATCTGCAAAATCCTTTAATTGGATAGCTATGCAACATGATAGACGCAATGTTAAGTTTCAGTGGAACTTCTTTGAAAGTGGACATGTTAAAGGAGAGCATGGTGGAGCAAGAGCATGTGTGAAGTGTGCACTTCACCAACATGAACTGCCATGTCCAAATGGTGTAAACAGTAGTTAAATATATATCTTGATATTTTAAATAAAATAATTTCAACTTAGATCCATTTGCTTTAAACTAATAGTCATAAATTTACAGGTAACATAATAGAGATTTCAAAGAAAATTGTTGAATGGTGTCAAAGTCATTTTTCTAGTCAAGATGCCAAATACAACAAACATTATTTTTGGGAGGTGAAAGGTAATTTATATTTTCTTGGAAAACTCTAAATTAAAATTTAATTTTGTGTTCATCTACGTTATCATAATTGTTGATCTAAAAATGTGCAACTTTCATTTCATATTTGTAACAGATATAGACCGATCTAATCGTTACAATTGTCAAATGATTTTTGGTATTAGAAGTTTACATCAATTCATGAGTACCAGACAACACAAGCCTCTACTGATTCAAGTAAGAGAAAAATCATGTTTATGTGCTGACTGTATTAAGGACAATCCAAAGAGTCAATGTGATAATATTGCAAATGAATATGTTTCATGATGGGATATGAAGGAGTTAATCAGAATGCCTCATTATGAAGATGATGACATTGATATAAACATTCATGATCCTATATATTCAGCTAATTATAAGTGTGTTTCTGATTTAGTTGTTACAGGTGCGTGAACATACATGTTCTTTTATTTAAATTTAATTTCTTGTATTTTTTATTTGAATTTATTAGAATCTGGATTTGTATAGGTGATATTTTTTCTGTGGTTGTGGATCCTGACAATGCAGAAAGTGTATATTATTATCTACTAAGATGCACAAAAGAAAAATACAAGTTGCGAGAAAAAATTGTAGATGGTGATGGACAGTCATATCTGACTGGTTCAGTTGTTATTGAAGGAACATATTATCAGCAAATAAAGATAGGAAAAAATGGTTTTCAATTTATTGAATATATGTCTGGCCAAAAATTTCTACATTACAATCACTTGGTTATAGCAACAAAGTTGCAAATTGAGACATTGCAAAAAGAGGACGTGGCAATCAAAAGTGGAGGTTGCCTATTGAAGAACATGAATTTTTTTTGGAGATAATAAAAGACAAAGAGGATCCAGACTATATGTATTAGAAGCCTTAGGATAAAATACCTTTTTTGGCTCTCATACTTTCATATTTGAACTCTACAATTTGAACTCGTATTTAATGTATTAGATATCAGATATATGCTATTGAACTCTATAGTTATGCATGCTTGGTAAATTGTGTATTCTCTTATAATGTATATTTTAATGGTTAAATGGTTTTAATATATATCTTTTATGTATTTACATTACTTAATTGTATTTTAAAATGGTTCAATTGTTTTAATAAATATGTTATGTGCATGTTTTTATGTTTATTCTTTGATGTATGACCTCCCCTTAATACATCCCCATAAGCTATCCTTTTTTTAAATTGCTTAAAATTACTTAAATGACATTGTTTAGATTAGTTAATTGTATTTTAATGGTTCATTGAGTTTAATATATAGTTTTTATGTATGTCGTTATAGCTTTTATGTACTCCCCTTATGACCTCCCCTTAAGACTTCCCCTTAAGACATCCCTTTTTAAATTACTTTAGATTACTTACATGACAAATTATTTAGATTACTTAATTGTATTTTAAAATTGTTCAATGATTTTAATATATATGTTATATGCATGTTTTGATGTGTATCCTTTGATGCATGACCTCCCCTTAAGACATCTCCTTAAGATATCCCCTTTTTAAATTACTTTAAATTACTTAAATGATATTATTTAGATTAGTTAATTGTATTTTAATGGTTTAATGAGTTTAATATATAGCTTTTATGTATGTTTTTATAGCTTTTATGTACTCCCCTTAAGTCCTTCCCTTAACACATCTCATTTTAAATTATTTTAAATTACTTACATGAAAAATTATATAGATTACTTAACTATATTTTAAAATGGTTCAATGGTTTTAATATATATGTTATACACGCATGTTTTGATGTGTATGCTTTGATATATGACCTCCCCTTAAGATATGCCCTTAAGACCTCCTCTTAATACATGACATTATTTATATTACTTAATTGTATTTTAATGATTCATTACATTAGTTAAGGTTGTACATCACATAACATGTTGTTACACATTCAGATATAACATACATACATATATATGAAATGACTAAACATAACATGTATATATGAAATGTCTAAAATATGAAATAACTCATTCACATGTATAACTTACATACATATAAAAAAATGACTAAAATGAACATGCATATATGTAATGACTAAAATATAAAATAACTCATTCACATGTATAACATGTACATACATATATGAAATGACTAAAATGAACATGTATATATGTAATGTCTAAACTATGAAATAACATACAAACATATAACATATACATTTATATGTTTGAAATAACATCTAGATGAAATGTTTATAATAGATGTGTCTGAAATAACATGTACATACGAAATGTCTAGAATATATCTCCGAAACATGAAATATCTAAAATAGCATGTGTGCTCAACTAGGACCATATCTTGATCCGTGACTTGATGATGGTCCACTTTCTTCTGATCTGTGTGTGCAATAAAATAAATATATGAAGTGGCTTAAGTAGACTAGTGAGGTGCATTCTCATCAACTCGAGTCTTTTGAGGAGTTGTAGGTGGTGTACGAATATCCTCTTATCTCTGTACACTGTGAGAACCTGATCTAGTAGATCTACTAAGAATGATGGGGAGAAATTATGGGACCTCCCTTAGAGGAACCCTGTTGATAATCTGTAAAGCCTGATATGCACAAAGTAGATCACTCGATAAATATATGTCCCTACGATGCAACTGGTCCAAATCTGATATAGCTCCAACCTCTAAGGGAGATAATATGCCTACTATCTGGCATGGATCATCACTAGAGGATGCATCTTGTACTGGTGGAGGAATGCTAGAATGGGAACACAACATGTATCACCCTATACGATCAGATGATATCTCCTAAACCTGTATCGTGATACTCACAATAATAGAAAATGCATCCCTCATGGGCTTGTCATCAGGTACACTCTGTCCTACAACTATAATTTCCACACCTTTTGGTATGACCAAAAGGTTTGGACCCACCTTTTCTCGCTTATTAGTGGGCACTGGGGCATTAGGCCCTTTGAATCTGTTAGATAATCTCCCCCTCCCCTGCCCAACATGACTGGGAAAATATGTATAATCAACAACATGATGCAAATAAAATTGTGCAAACAATTTTTTGCAGAAATATAGTGAAAGCTCATCCTTCTGGGGCCACCTATGATGAGAAGACAACCATCAAGGATATATAAATGGTGAAAAAAGGTCATCCTCACATTGAGTAGTCATATAAAACTCTCACCTAAGCTTTGTCCAAGTAATAAGGAAACATGTTCTTCACCATAGCGGTGGAAATGTCTCTCTCAACCTGTCTATACTTCACAACACCAATAATTCCATGAGAGAGAGAAGTATAGAATGTATCAATAGATATGCTATCATAAGGGTTGTAAAATTTAATTGTGTCAATCATATGAACCAGGTCCTCTCTAATAATCTTCACCCTATCCCTATTAGGAAGGGTGGTGGATGACTGAATCCTTTGATCGAGAACCTCAATAGATCATCTTAATTGAGCTATGGCATTAGTGAATAACTCCTCCCTTCCCTCTCTAGAATCAACAGATTTATGAGAAGAGTGGTCACTACCAACCCCCTGAACACTAGCCTCTCTAGAATCTATAGGTGATGCCTCGCTACCCGATGTCATATGATAGAAAAAATAGATATATGCTCAAAAGTATAAAGAATAGTATATATAGATCTCGGCACATGTACATTGTCCAATTCTAATTTAATTATATATTTAAACATATGTGTTACAAATAAAAAAACTTGAAAATACTTGAATGCATATACATTTGAAAGAAAAATGATATAAAATCATATACATACATGTAGATATTTTCTAACGAAAAGAGGTTTTGAGTTATGGTTCAATTTTATCTAGGTTTACAGATAGCTTAGTTGAATGTAGATTAATTTTTCATGTGTAGTTTAGGGATCCACTTGGTTTATTTCCCAATTAGGTTTAGGGTTAATTTGTTCATGGTTAGCCCGTTCATGTTTGTTTTTAGTGTTCTTAGGTTTATGTTATTTCATGTTCCAGTTTCACATGTGCTTTCATGTTAGGGTTGATGTGTTGGTTTCATGTTAGGGTTTATATTGGTTTCTAGTACATTAGGGTTTGTGTTGGTTCATGTTTCAGTTTCAGGTTAGGGTTCATGTTGGTTGAACATGTTATGGTTTATTTATCAATTGGGTTTAGGGATCTACTTTTAAATTTGTTTTACATGGTTAGGGTTCATGTGTGTTTGTTTAGTGTTAGGGTTTATGTTAATTAATATTCCAATTTCATGTTAGTTTCTATCCAATGCAATGTCATGATAGATAAAATAGATAAAAGAAAACACAAATACATATGTTTGAAAGAAAGATGATTTAGCACGTTAAGGTTTATGTTGATTTATGTTTCAATTTCATGTTGGTTTCATGTTAGGGTTCATGTTAGGGATCAATATGGCCAGGGTTTCATGTTAGGGTTTGCGTTAAGGTTTATGTTGATTTATATTTCAGTTTCATGTTTCTTTCATGTTAGGGTTTCATGTTAGGGCGTGCAATGTTATGTTTAATATATTTTGTAATACTAATGTTTTCTAATGTCTTGTAACATTTTCATAATCTTTTGTAACATTTTCCTAAAGTTTTGTTATGGTTCAATATAGTTAGGGTTTCATGTTAGGGTTAATGTTAAAGTTTATGTTGATTTATGTTTTAGTTTCATCTTGGTTTCATGTTTTGTAACATTTTTTTAATGTTTTGTAACATTTTCCTAATCTTTTGTAATATTTTCGTAATGTTTTGTAACATTTTCCTAATGTTTTGAAATATATGTAATAAAAATAAATAAATTAACTAAATAACTAACATATTTTCTTAACCAAAAAAAAATCTACATAAAAAAATATTTTTTATTTTCTAAAATTTAAAATAACAAAATTAAAACAAAAAACATCAAATAATAGTACAACTATATTAATTTAACAAAAAAATTTAATAACATTAAAAAAGTAAAACAAAAAAACCTACCTATTTTTGGTCGAAGCTCTCCAGTTTCGCTCTATAATTCTTGGAAGGCTATATATGATTTTTAAGGGTTCAGGTCGAAACAGTTTCGGCCAGAACTGGTTCGACCAAACCCATTTCAGCCAGAATACATTTTCCACATGCCACCGCATGTGCACCATGTATTTACGACCAAAAACCTTTTGATTGAACCTATTTCAGCTGAAATTATTCCAGACAAAACTACGAAAATGGTCCTCAAGTGGGACACAACTTCATAATTTTACCCGTCAACAAATATTTTGCTAGTAGTTGACCTGAATGAATCCAACTCTACTAGTCTTAATAATATAACATCCTCAATTTATTTATACTATAATTTTACAAATTATTCACTGTACTCCTTGCCCCTAGTCTTCCTTTCCACTCTAAAATAAAAATTTACATTCAATCTCCTCATGTCCTCTCTAAACTATTCGTTGCATCTATTTCTTTGGTGATCCTATTTTCTCTCTCTTTTTTGTTTTTGTGATGTATCGCCATCATTGTAGGTTAATAAATTAGAAACATTAAAAATTGGAGAGATATTAAAACCTATAGGTAGCTCTAGCTCATAAGCATTTGTGAAAACTTCTTGACGATCATACACAATTCAATATCCTTTAAGTTAGTTACTATATTGTGTGATATTTTCTCCTTCCTTCATTCTCATGTCATCAAACTTCCATGAAGAATTTTAGCTTTGGCTCTTAGTACATTTGCATCTCCTCCATAAACTAGTGTAAGCTGATCCCACATCTTCTTGGTAGTAGTAAAATTCTTAATGTCTTCAAATTCAGAATCGGTAAGTGAAGAAGCAATTTCCACCATGATACGTTTATGCTCATGTTTTTCTTTTAACTAATTCACTGTCAGAGGTCTAGTAGGTAATACGAGTTCATTGTCTAGAAAATCTTTAATAGTCCTTGAAATTCCTAATAGGTATAATCTCTTTCTTCTTTTCCATGTCTGGAAGTTATCCTTGTTCATCTTAGGTGCATCTCTCTTATACAGCTTGTGATCTTTAGCTCAATTCCTTGAAATCTTTCTTCTAAGAACTATATGCTCCCTAATAAGCACCTATTTCTCTGATACCAATTGTTAGATTAACTAAGAGGGGGGGGGTGAATCAGTTATTCTGACACATACACAATCCAATATTTCTCCACTTTATTTTGTTATAGGTTTGGGATGGAAACTATTATTTTCATATATGTGCCAAAACCATCCCTCCCACTTTAGAATTATTTTCTCCTACTTATCAATTATTTTATCTCATTTTGTAAATCTACTTTTTGTACATCTAGTTATTCCAACTAAGCTTTATAAATAAATATCCCTAGGATTGTAACCATAAATAATTTGTAATGGATTCTTACCCATAGTATTGTTCTCTAAATTGTTGCATTCAAAATTCCCATTTCTTAAGCTTTTTACCAACTATTTACATCTTAGTAAATGACCTAACGTCCAATTAAGAATTTTAATTTATCTATATGTTTTGGGATGATATGCAAAACAAAGCTTTAAATTAGTACTTTATTTCTTCCAAAGTGTCCTCCAAAAGTGATATAAACACTTATTGTCATGGTCTAGAGATATACTTGTTTGTATTCTATGCAATCTAATAATTTGCCTAAAGAAAAAATCTTCAATATGTGTAGAATCAATGGTATTCTTACAAGCTATAAAGTGATTCATTTTTGAAATTCTATCAACCACAAAATATTACAACCATTACCTTTCTATTATCGTGGAAGTCCTAGCACAACATCCATTCTTACATCATCCCATGATTTCTCTCTTATGGGTAATGGTTGGTATAATCTCATTTTTAACTCCTTGCTTTTGTATATTAACATGTTAGAGCATGCATATTTTTGGAATTTGGATTATCTACACATGTTTCTATAATTAATTATGCACTTGCTAGAGAATATTATCATGCTTATTATTATACGAAATTAAGTGCATGTTTGCACACTCACGCTTTAGCTTAAGTTCACATACTTGATCTTAAATTTTGGATAGCCTAGTCTAGTTGGGCTCTAGTTTGAACATTGTGTGTATGATGCACTTGTAGTTTGCATATATATATATA
>MU224133.1:249473-267259 GCA_018584345.1 Thuja plicata | reverse complement strand
ATTATCTCCTCAATATTCCTAACCAAATCCATCGGTAACATACCAGACACACTGGAAACAATAATCTTCTTATTAATTAAGTGATCAGTCAAAAATTCTTCAATCATTGTTCAGGTCACGAATGAGTAACCAATCCACATGTCACCAATTATATCAAATGCCTCATATTTCATTAACAAATGAACCATACCAAAATCTATAGAGTTAAATTCTGAATAAGAAATCACATCTACATCTTCCTTTTCTTTTTTCTCTCCTTTCTTTTCTTCAAACTATTCTTCTTCAACCTTATAATTCTCTTCTTCACTCTCTAAAATAGTAACTATTTGTTTTCCTTTCTTACTCAAGTTTCTCCTTTTCAGATTCAAACCGACAACAAAAACGAACATCTTCTAATTAGAGAAGGAGTCCTCCTCACCAAAAATTAATAGTACAAAACTAGTAACTATCAAACCCATATCAATACTCATCAGCAAAGACATGAAATATTCCTTACCGACATATGCTCTATTTTTTAACACATCAATATATCTTCAAATATTCACACCAAAAGGAGTGTTGGTCTTCTACTCAACATTCTCCTCACCAGGTAATGATCTTATAAAATATAATGCTAATAAAACTACCAATGAACCAAATATAAAATAATAACCACTATTAATCGACATCTTCATATTTTTAAGAAAATTCTCTAGTAACATCTTACAAAGATCCATTTGAACATTTGTCCTTACAACCTTATGTGAAATATAAGCAACTGAAGTTGAAGTGTAACCATCATTATTTCGAATGAATTTTGTAAGAAGTGCCATAGGATACATACCCCACTACATCATCTTTGACTGTGTTAACTAGCAGTGCATGCTAATCATGACTGGTCATGATTAGTTCTTCTACCTCCTTTTAGCTTATCATCTTCTTTCGAGGAAATTCACCAACATTGCATAGTCCTGTAATAACTCCAATTACCTCTTTTGTCACTAGATAAGGTTTTTCTAGCACTAGTGTTTTACCTTGAAACTGACTCAAGAAGATCAAAATTAATTATGTTTCATCGTGCCAACGAAATTCTCCAAGAATATCTATGCCAAGATTTATAGTTCTTTATATATCTTCAGCAGCCAATCCAGACTCTAATTTCTTGATGTTGTTATGATTGAAATCATTTAGCTCAAACTTTTTTCTGTGAGATTCACTTGAAACTAAAACATTATTACCATCTCCATCATTTACCAAAGCACTACCTGATATGCATATGTTAGTATAATGACAAAACTTACCACATTTGAAACAATTAACATTCCATTGTCCTCATCTCACTACCTAAACTTTAGATTTGCATTGATTATATTTGTGACCATATTTGTGACATAGATAGAAATTCCCATGAAATATATTATTCACTGCACTTTTCTTATCCTAATCTGAAATTTGACTTTTGCACTAACTTTCTTTATGACAAGACTTATGACAATTATGTTAGAACAACTTAGAGGGGGGGGGTGCATCAGTGGCCTCAAAAAATTCCAATAAATTAAGCCAAAAACCTAGTACCACAATATAAAGCCTCTATTTATTCTTCAGTCCTACAAGATGAATGCCTTGAAATAATCTCAACAAATAACTATGTTCGGAGTTCACTATTAAACCTTATTCTTACTGTTTACCGATTAGCAGTCTTTCATTTACCGAAATGCAGTAAATAAATTAGTGTATAACGATCAATCTAGATTAGTTATGTGTAATGAAAAACACCAAATTAATGACTCATAAACAAATTGACACATGTATTTTTAACATGGAAGCCCTGTAAACGGAAAAACCACTTGGGACCAGTAACCCAAAATTTTCACTCTTCTCAAGTGATCCCAGTGAAGAGCCAACCCTGTTAAAGGTTACAAACACTCTGTTAGGTGTGACATTGTTAGAAGATTTAAATAGAATAGTTTGTCACTTGATATCTGACATCTCTATGCTACCTTTTATGACCAAACCTGGTGTAGTTTGTCAAAATGGTATTTGGCATCTCATGCTATCTTCATGACCAAAATTTTTGATACTACTTGTGATGTATCTCAATATGGAAAGGATTGTTAAGTCCTTCTTGGTTAAGAGACTTTATGATCCAATGGTTAAATTGAAATAGTAAATGATCTATTCACATATAGAAATATACTTGGCAGATTTTCACATCTATTGTAAGCGCATAATACCTTTTTAATCAATGTATCTTTTCAATACCTTTGCTCCACTTCTTTCTGCTCGGTGATGCTATGTTTCTTGCTTGGTGTCCACATAATTAGCTATGTTCTTATGCTTGATTGATCAGGTCCAATTGAATGCTTCTTTCTTCATCAATTTCTCTCTAGCATCATTCTTCTCTATTCACCCCTTCTTCTTAATGAATTATATTGTCTCTTTATAGACATGAGTTCACCCTTTCTCAGTTCTTGAATTTCTTGTTCTTGGCGTGATCCACAATTTCATCCAATCTTTCTTTAAAGCATTACTTCAATTTTATCTCATAGATTTATCCTTGACAACTAGAATAAAATAGCTTTAAATCTTTCTCTTATCTTTGGATTTTAACTTGTCGATGAAAACAATATTAAAAACCAGTTAAGTCCTTCTTTAGCTCTTTCCCGCTAAGTCTTTTTCTCATTTCTGAACTTAAGTTCCGTTCGGTGTTTAACTCCTTTTTAGCTTCAGTCAATACTTTAGTTCTCCTCAGGCATCTCCATCGGGGTTGTTTGTCCATCGGGCATCACTGTGAAGTTCTTCTTGTCGATAATGCTTGTGATTCAACTTTTCGGTAATGCTTATCGCGTATATTTCTCAAGTATTACTGTGACTTTCTTCTTGGGGTTCTCTGTCTGTCAGTGTTTATAGTCACTTAATGAATATTGATCTTTTATGCATTACTGATAGTATAATATTTATCTTTCTGGTTCTCTAAAGTCTTTGACACTTTGTATATAACCAATCATATTATATCAAGTTGACATCAATGAGAATACAATACATTAACAGATTTAATGTCTTGCATTAACTTTCTATAGCTTGATGATTATCAACTTAACATCTTCAAACATTCAATCAGTTATATTTCATCAATCTCTCCCTTTGGTATTGATGGAAACACACTACATTATCACACTATATTATTACTAATACAAAATGAAATATAACAATTGTAGTTCATCAATCTGCCAATTTTATTGTTCTATAACCAATACAAATGTCTGGCTCTCGGTAAGCTCATATAGCTTAGATTTGTTTCTTCCAAAGTGCTTTCTTCAATCTTCAATCCCTTCACCGGATAGATGTAGCAGCTTCTGATTCTTTATTTGATGTTGTCTCTCCCTTTGACTGTTCCTCTCCTTCATCATCTCTTTTTCTTTTGATAGCAATATAGTCATCTCTTCCTCATGATACTTCTCACCCTTAAGATATCTTCTCTCCCTTTGATGGATATTTCATATGTAATCTCTCCCTTTGGATATTCTTGATATTCTTTCCCTTTGGATAATGATAATCTCTCCCTTTGACAACAATTCCAAAGTAAACATTGATCATGACAAAGTTATATCCTTTCACCTTTTTATAATATACTCCTTGAATTTCCCTATCCATCAACAATACAGTGACTCTGGTGTTCGGTGTAGATGTGTACCTTTTTGTGTATTGATGTATGTTTCCAGTCCAACTCTATGCTTGCATCAACATGAATCATCTTCTGATTATGTGTGGGCTGATGCAGCCTCCTTGTTAGCTTACTAACCAATAGACAAGGGTTAGAGCCCTAGTCTATTTCTGAGTTACTCAAATGTATCTTTAGGAAATGGCTTTGTTAATATATTAGCTAATTGTTCCTTCGATTGCACATATTCTAGTATCACTTCTTTCTCTTGCACTTGTTATCTTAAGTAATGATACTTGATAGAAATATGCTTAGTCTTAGCCTGCATGAATAGATTGTTAGAAATGTTTATTGCACTGGTAATATCAGAATAGATAATCACTAGTTGAAGAATTTTCATATTCATACCTTCCAGAAACTATTTGATCCATGTAATGTTAAAGCAATTTGCAGCACCAGCCACATATTTTTCTTCTACAGTAGATTGTGAGATGCATCCTTTCTTCTTGTTGATCCATGTGACAAGTCTGTCACCCATGAAGAATGCTCCTCCAATTGTGCTCTTTTGGCCCCAGTTGTGCTCTTTCGGTCATCTAAGGTTATAGCCCAATCAACATCTATATATACTTGAATCTCAAATTTTCTTTCTCTTTTATACCATAAGCCATAGTCCTCGGTGTTCTTTAGATATCTTAGAATTCTCTTGAAAGCAATCATGTGTGATTCTTTGGGATTAGCAGAGAATCTTGAAACTATTCCAACTACATGTGCTATATCTGGTCTAGTATGAACAACACACATTATTTTTCCAATCATTGATCTATACAAGGTATGATTTAGCTCATTTGATTTTTCTTCTTTTTTCACCTTACATTGGGTTGCCATAGGTGTTCCACATGGCTTGGAATCTTCCATACTGAATATCTTCAACACTTCCTTGATGTATTTGGATTGTGTGATATATATGCTTGCATCTTGTTGAATAATCTATAGACCAAGAAAGAATTCTATCTCCCCAAACATCAACATCTCAAACTCTTTTCTCATTTCATTAGCAAAGGATTTACATAATATATCATTACCCCAAAATATGATATCATCAACAAATATTTCAGCAATTAGAATATTGCCACCGATATCTTCTTTTAAGTATAGATTTCTATTTTCACTTGTTCATACCAATTCAATGCTTATGAGATAAGAGTGAAGACTTTCATACCAAGCTCTAGGTGCTTGTTTTAATCCATACAAGGCTTTATGTAGTCTACATACCATGTTTCTCTTGTCTGGATCAACAAACTTGTTTGGTTGTTCAATGTATACCTCTTCTTCCAGTATTCCATTTAGGAATACAAATTTGACATCCATCTGGTATACCCTTAATCGTTTGAATGAAGCATAAGCTATAATAGCTAAATGTGGGCCTCTAATTTAGCCACACACTTCAACATGGTCATTGCTCTTCGATCACATACATAAATGAATATAGATTAATTCATCCTGCATGTGTGAATGAATTGACCTATTGCCTCCTAATAGGCAGGAGTATGAGCTTTCTCTTAGATCATCCCAAGTTCACTGACTACACTGAAGACCTAAATGAAGGATTTAAAAACAATGCTAAATGATCTAAGATAATTATGCAGATGTAATTAATCCAAAGATAATTAAGATTCAGTTTTAGAGCACCAATTGAAATGTGAGATATTCATTTTAACAACACCAAATCAAAGTGTGCTCTAAGTTTATGTTTGTAGGCTTGAATAAAAGTAAACAACAATGCTAGATAAAATGAAAGCTAAAACATGCAAGAAAGCTAAGATAAAAATGCAGTATAATAACATTAATCAAAAAATTAGGATCCTTTGTGAAGGAAAAGAGTTTCTCTTTTATAGAAATCTCTCTCGAATCGACGTTGAGATTGAACAAAAGAGTGGCTCAGATTTGATTGAAGAAGCACAATCCATGTGCAAGTGATTTGATTGGTCGAGAGAGTCAATTGACTAAACTGACCGATCATTTGTTTTTGAAACTTCCATATTCAGTTTACAGTTAACTAAAACATTTCCAAAATGATAAACAGATGAGAATCAGTTAACTGAGTGGAACTGGATTGTTTCCATTTTGATAATCAGTCACCTGAATATGATGATATCATATGCATTTTTAATAATTTAATTGACTTTGAATGCACATTTATGTTTTTATAATTAATTTAATTCTTTTAGGATTTAATTGACAATTTTGTGATTTTTATTTAATTAATATATCAGAATATCAATTAAATAATAGTATATATTTTAGTTGCCAATGTAATGTGATTTTAGGAATTAATTAATTAATCAAGTATGATGATTGATTAGGACCTAGGGTTAAGGTCCGATTAGTTCAATTTTGATGATTGCTTGTTTGAATTAGGACTTAGAATAATCAAGATTAGGGTTTCTTGATTAATTGTTGAGATTGGGGTCTAGGGTTTAGGTGACCATTTTTAAGTGATTACATTTGCCCCTCTTTGAATTGATGTGCAATCAGCGCATTGGTTCAAAGACTTGTTAGCGAGAAGATCCAGAATAGTTTGATTTGAAGCAATGAAACCATTCTTTTGAAGAAGAAGACCGACTTCGAGCTTGATTGGACAAAGATCGATTAAAAGATATAAAATAGAATGCTCACTTTGATTTGAAGCGATGAAACTAAACATCTACCAGGAACTCTTAAAAATCTGCCAGGAACTCTTAAACCTTTTTGATTGGTTTGAACGAATAACCAGTTTGATTTGAAGAGATGAAACTGATTATCGTTAAGATATTTTATTATCAAGAAAATTGACTTGATTTGAAGCGTTGAAGCCAATTTGACTAATGTATCTGGTTTCAATAATGAATAGCCCGTATAAGACTGATCTTGTATACTTTTGAGTGTATTCACCACTGTATAAGACCATTGATTAGGTTTCCTTGGATTTAAGATGATCTTAACTTGATTTGATGTGATGAGGATTAGATGCCCCAAGCAATGGGGTTTGATTAAGGATGTGATCACTGGAATGGAATGTTTGATTGAGGATTTGAAGTGATGAAGCCAATTTGATCAATGTATCTAGTTTCAATAATGAATAGCCCATATAAGATCGATCTTGTCTGGTTTTGAGTGTATTCACCACTATATAATACCATTGATTGGGTTGCCTTGGATCTAAGATGATATCAACTTTATTTGATGCGATGAACCTTAGATGCCCCAAGCAATGGGGTTTTCTTGAGGATATGATCACTGGAATGTTGATGTCCTGATCCTGCCCCCTCAGGAGAAAAATTGAAATATGGCTAGGTGCCCCAGTGATGAGAAGCAATTTGATTGATTAGACAATTTAGAAAGAAAATGATCTGATTAGAAAGAGGTCCCACATGGTTAGGATAGAATCTATACTTGATCAGAGGTCTTGGTGACCATGATTGACCAAAAGTAAGATACATGGATTGATTAAAAGAAAAGCATAGGAGATTTCCATTGGTTGTGCAAGTGGTCAAATTCAGATTTTGATTTCGATCCTGAAAATATAATCAGGATAGTGGATTTAGAAGGGGTGTCATGACCACTTGACAATGAGAATATTGATCGATTAGAATCTTAGATCCTTCACATTGGATAGAGATACACTTATTATGCTGATTTTATCGCTATGCAGATGTAGAGGAAAATGCAAGACTAACATGAATGCAACCTAAGGTGTAGTCACTGAGCTTTAGCTTTGAAAATTTTCATCATTGAGCATTTTTGGAACATTGGAGTTGATAAAATCCTTATTGGTGCTACTGTAACCATAAGAATATGAATATGACTTTCATCGGATAAGATATGGGAAACTAACATAAGCATTGAGGCACAATTGCCGAGATGACCTGAATGTTGTTTCCAGTTGATGTGGCAAGAGTACACCTGTATTGAGGCATTCAAATCCAAGATAACCATGAGTGTGATCTTGTGTAAACAAACATATAAATAAAAAAAAGGAGATAGTACCGACCTCACCTTGGCGTACAAATAAAGAGGATCGAGGGATGTGAGGCTTTTCCACCTTAATGCAGGAGCTCTTACCACATACACCCAGTTTATTTAATGTTGTTGGATCATCGGGACCACACCAATAAGTAGTAGACAAAGAAAATATTAATGAAATCAATGAAAATAGACAACATACAAATAGAAGTTCAACATTCTTCAGCCATGTTCAAAGTTTTTGAATGTGTATATGAATGAGGTGTTGACAAATACTGTTGTGCTTGTGAGTGCTTTGTATTTGATTGCTATCGATCTGTTGTTTATGTTTGTGATATACAATGTGTGTTAAGAAAAATAGATGTGTCCAAAGATAGTGTTAAGAAAAATTGTTGATTGTGGTGTTGAGAAACACCTATTTGCATGAGTAGCGAGTTGTCCTTTAGAAATGACAAGATTACTGACTCTCGTGTAATCCAAAGATTCGATCAAATTAGGGACCCATGCCCCAAGTAGAAAATGATGATAACTAACTTGACTCATGCAGCGAGGAAAAATATGATTTGATTGCCCCCAGGTTATGAATCTAGATCAGTTTCAAGCCAGGAGGGTTCTCAGAAGAACTAGAGTGTCACAAAAGTGACTTAAAGATATGTACAAACTGAAGAAAAGGATTAATGCCAAGATTGAGCATTGATAGATGGAGTACTAAGTACAAGAGGCACCTATTTACCAGGCTTTCACCTTCTTGGCAGAGATTTTTTTTTTGCTACCATGCTGCCTGTTTACCAGGTTTTCACCAAGGCACATTTTCTCTTTTTCCATTTTTTTTGTATTTTTCCATTTTTTGATTTTTTTTTTATTGATGCGCCAAGGCACCTATTGCTAGGTTTTCACCAAGATGATCATTTTTTCAGGACTTTTTCCAATTTTTAGATTTTCTAGAGATTAACCGATCTCAAGAAAGATCACATTGGTTTGCCCCCAATGTCTAGCAAGGTAGAGGTCATTATAGATGGATCAGAAAGATGATGGATGAGGAGAACAGAAAATGATGGATGAAGAGGGTGAATGCGACCTTCAAGGATAGTCTCATCAAGATTACCCAAGCTAGCAAAATGAATAATATAGCAATGTAGGCTCATGGACCGGTGCTGGATAGCCTATAGGATAATGACTTGATGTCATGAAAAGCATGTAGTCCAAAAGAATGGACATGTCAAGAATTTTCTTAAGAACTTGTTTTTTAATTTTGATCAAGACCAAGGGGTCAATTAGATAGGATATAGCTATGATAGAACAATCAGAATAAGAGGTGATGAAGGCTATGAGTGGATATTTTGGATTATGGTAGGAATGCTTAGAGATAGGAAGGATAGGCTTAAGATAAGCAAGATCATGATAAGGTGCCATGGAAGAGAGCAAGTGAATAGGCTGATGGAAAGGGTAATGAATGTCAGGATAGGCTCAACCTTGTCAAGATCACTGCAAGGAACATGGATGCTCAAGGGCTAGCTGAATGTAAGATTATGATGGATAAGATGACATAGAAGGAACTTGCCCCCAAGTGAAGAGTGCAAGTAGGAGGAATTATGCATGACACTTGTTTTCCAGGTTTTCATCATGGTACATATCCAAGGTGTGACAAGAAGTGGTTTTCACCATAGGACGAATTGATTTATCTTTACTTTTTCTACCAAGGTACTTGTTTACCAGGTTTTCACAAAGGAACTTTTTTCTTTATTTATTTATTTATTTTTTTGTACTTCTTGATTTTATGAAAGAACTTAAGCTTCTTTCTCTTTAGATAGTGCTCCTTTGAAAGATATGATATGATGGGCCAAGGCCGTTGAAAGTATACTCAAAGATGGTGATAGGGTGATGGTAGAGGAGATGATATGGAGGATAAGGGAGATGGTAGGAAAGGATTTATGGGATGGATTGGATAAGAGGAATGTAAGGATATGAGATAAGATCAACATCGGCACACCCTTGGAAGGGTAGTGGACAGATGGAGGTAAAATGGATGGAATAGCTTAAGGTTTGATGGATGAGTGGATATGGATCTTGGTATGTGAGGACCCAAGATGGATGAAGCATTAAAGGTAATGGATTTTGGGATGTAAGGACCCAAAATAGAGTTAGAAGATGGGATATGTGTAGCTGATGATGAAGTGGAAGCCTTTGGAAGCTTGGATGCAAACTCCAACTTTTTCATTTTGTTCAAACCTTTTAAGAGAGACTTGGGAATCCATATAAATTTTGATTTTATTTTTGTATCTAAGTTCTTTATAAGAGACTTGGGAATCCACATAGCTTTTGATTTCCTTTTTGTATCCAAGTCCCTTGGAAGAGACTTGGGAATCCACATAGCTTTTGATATTCTATTGCATTTGGATGATTTAGAATGTAGTTCTTCCATGATGGATTTAGGAACTCATATTTTCTTTGATTTTATTCTTTGTTTAGATTGAGAGCGCAATTCTTCTATGATAGATTTAGGAACCCATATTTTCTTTGATTTTATTCTTCTCTCAGTGGAACTTTTTGGTCTCTTGAATTGTTCCCTTTCTTTGTAGTCACATGTCGATTAGATGGGACATAGTGATCTTCATATGTAAGTGGATTCTTGGATTTTTAATTTCTTTGTTGCACATCCAAATTGCTTCCAAAAGACATAGGAATTGTGGATGTATAGGGTTGATATGAATGGTTCATATGGATGGGTTGATAAGGAGAGTTCAAGGATGCATGTCTTTGTTGATCTTGGTAGGCAATAGGGTAAGTGGATGATAAGCTAGTAGTGATAGGCATGGTGGATGGAGGGATATAAGGACCCAATATAGATGGAAGGTTTGATCGGTTCAACTTTGGGATATAGGGAACAAGGATGGATTTGGAGGATAGTGAAGGCTGATGCATACGTTTCAATGGAGGCATATAAGGTGTTGAAGGGATACCAACATCTTTAGAGTGAGCTGCATGACCAAGGCTCTTCTATTTTAAATTCATCTGTCTATCAATAGGTGCATGAGTAGCTTTGATAGGAGTAGCTGAAGCTTCAGGGGATTTATTTTTCTGCAAGGGATTTGGAGGAATGATGTTTTCTTGAGGTGGATATGGAGGAGCACAAGGAGATGAAGGGATGCTTTGATCTTGAAAAGGATCTTTAGATGGTGTACAAAGGGTACCTTTCTCTTGATTTTAAATAGGCTCATTAGAGATGGTGGAAAGGATATCTTGATCTTTCTTGGGAGATGGATAAGATATAGGAGATATTAGAGTTTCTTCTAGGAAGAAATGGAATGGGATGAGAGGATTATCATGAGACTCTTGAGGTATGTGACTTTGGTCAACTATTGGATAAAGATGGATGGTCTCTTGATATTGATCATTACAGGTATTTGTTTCTTCACACTTTGGATTGCCCTCTTGACATGGAGACACTTCTAAGGATGAGGTAGGAGTTTTGATATGCATATAGGATTCTTGACAGGATGATGGAAAATCATTTGGAATAGGCATGATAAGCTTTGAAGCACATGGATGCTTTGGGTCTATGATCTTTGAAGCCTGAGAAGGACTTGCATTTGTATGCGGATTAGCTTGGATCTCTTTTGGATATATTCCCTAAGGGTAGACATAGTCGTCATTAGGCTTAGTTCTTGATGGGGATGGTGTGGCTGGTTTTGAAGCTTTAGGAGATGGAGGAATGGTGGAAGAATTAGATGTGATCTACAAACCATTGCTAGACATGGATTCTTGATATTGATCATGCTTGAGATTAGTATCTTCACTAGCTGATTCATTGGGATTTTCCATGTTGATTATGCCATCATCTATGAGATCTTGGATTTTATGTTTCAACTCTATGCAAGATGAAGTTTTATGCTCATTGTGTTGATGATATGCATAATAGTTACTCAAGAATCCTCGTCCACGTGATGTGGCTTGAGGTAATGTGATGAGGTCATTATCAAGAATTTCTTCTAATGTAGATTCATAAGATTTCCCCAAAGAAGTGAAGTCTCTCATGCATTTAACCCAAGGTTTTTCTTTCATGATGTTACTAATCCCTTTGGAGGAAGACTTTGTGGTGTTTTCAACAACTTTGAGGGATTTAGAGCCACTCGCTTGATTATAATCAAACATAAAAGGATAGATTGAGCTTGATGAGGATTTGTTGGATTGTGTATCCTATTCCCCCTTTAATTCTTGTATTTTAGATTGCATAGTTTGAAGTTGTTTTGATAAAGCTGCCATAAGAATCTCTTCTTGCGCGTTGTTAGGACCATAAGGTTTATCCCATTTTCTTTTAGACATTGTAAGATTGTCTTGATGCACTTGCATAGAAGATTAAAGAGGAGGTATGAAAAATTGATTGATTGAATGTCAGGTGCTGAAGTGATATCTAAAGTGCTTATTAAGTCCAAGACCAAAGGACAAAGGAGATAAAGTCCAACTAAGAGAGAGAAGCAATGACTACAATCTTGAGCCAAGGTTAACGAACCTGCTCTCGCAACTCAGCATAAGGACAATGCAGACAAAGATGATAAGATAACAAGTCACTTGGACTAGCACAACAAAGTTAGATTTCAAAACAACAAGGAGTTAGAATATCAATAGATTGTAGTAAAAGACAGACTAGTGATTATGTTGATGAAAGCACAGATTTGTGAAAATTTGGACAAAACCTTTATAGTAGAATAGAAATTCGGACAACAAGTTGATAGATTTCCATAGATTGATAATAGATGTAGAAATTCAGACAAGAGTTGATAGCTAACACCTAGAAGTGAATATTTTGAATCTAAATGATCAGTTTGATGTTTGATTTGAATGTTTGTATGTCTATTTTTTTTTATGTTTCACCCACGCAAGACACATCAAGGAGAATGTTTGTTGAAAAAAAGAATAGAGACACCACAATCCAAGGATAGCTAGGGCAATATCTATTGAATTCCCACTTGAACCAAAGTTTATCCATGCCTACACATAGAAGACAACTTAGAAGCTTGGAGGCACGGGCTCCTCCTTACAGTGCACTCACTTCTCAGGCACACCAAGCTTTGAATCCCAAGGGTAATCACATCCCAAGGAACCATTGTCTCTACTAAGAGCCATGAAAGTGTAGGACGTCTTAGTCAGTCTCTGATCTTCTACACCAATAGATAGAGGGATTTTGGATACTAGAACAAAGTTTGTTGTAATGACATCCTTTCAGGTGGTTATACTTACGGTAGATTAGCTCCATTATGGAGGCTTCCCAGCCTACAAAAGTTACATTTTGTAGGTTTTAATGAACCACAAGGGTACTGAGGGAGATCTTCTTCCTGGTATAATGCAATCAACACGTGTTCAATGTGACATTAATCACAATGAAATTTTTTATATACCGGTTCAAAAGGGCTTGGCTTTAGCCTGTTACCGGTTGGGCAATCCACTCTCACCGGCTCTTTTAAAGCACTCAGGAGGTAGCCACGCTAAAGGATTTGTATGGATTTCTCTTACACACAAGATCCATGAAGGCGAGGGGAGAGGATACATCCATGAAATTCCTTGGGTTTACAAAACTAGAAGACACTTCAAGAAGAATAAGAAAATGACAATAATGTTTCTGGATTTTTTATGATCCCAAAAGGGCGGGAGCATACTTTCCTGACATTATTTTTTTTTTTTTGTTGGAGGATTTAGAACTCTGAGGCAACCCAGTGAGGCATGAAGCCTGTGAGCTACCAACCAGCGAAGGCCACCATAGACATTTTAGGAACCTGATACGGGCCCACTCATGCCTGAAACCTCTTTGGCTTAGAGCCAAGGACTGAGGAGCATCCACGCTGCCAAATTTGCTTGGGGAACGATCCCAGCCTCATCCCTTATGGTGTCAGAGCCTTGCACTCAGCAAGACTTGATCCCTGGTGGGCTCATTGTGAGCCATTCAACTTCACCAATAGACCAAGGGCCCATTGACACCTGACATTATTTTCATTCCTAAAACATCAAAGAAATGTTCATTTTAAGAATTCTTTCATGTGGGTTCCTATTTTAAGAAATAAAAAACAAGATGCAAGCATAATGTTTTTGCATTCTATTGATCAAAGGAAACCTACAAAATCAATTCGTGAGTAGTTTTTGTTTTAGTCTTCTTTTTCAGCATCCTGCAAACCATTGTTATGAAAGCCTTACCTATTCCTGCACATGCACCTGATAGGAAACCTCCTTGGTAACCTTCTAAGTTTGCTTGGAACTCTTTTTATGCCTCTCCTAGGACCTCTAGGGCTTCCTCAATCCACCCTCTACCACTTGGAAGAATAAATTATTCTCTCCAACCAAGAAGCTACCTATCTTGTCAAAATCACCGTTCTTGTGTTCTACAAGAACCTTCCACTCAAACCACTCCAAGCCCTAAACTCAAATTTGGATTTGTAGGAGGGTTAGGGCTTCAACACACTCCATTTTAAGATTGGAAGTTTGAAACCACCAAGTTGAACCATCTTCCCATCGAGTTCTAGATTCCTGATTTTCAGGCCTTGTAGCCTTTTTGCACAATTAGGCCTCCTAGTTTTTAGGACAACACTTTTACAGTGCAAAACTCCCAAAGAACCCCCAAATATTTCTTGATATCTTGTAAGTAGATAAAAAACCCACAAGGATTTTCTAGGTCTCTTGGTCTGACACTATCCGTACACCCTAATTCTGATATATATGGCTCTTTTCTTGGTTTTAGACCAGTTTTAGGTCTTTTGGATCAAAACCTAGCATGTAGATATCTTGGGAAATCCTCCACTTTGTGGAAAACCTACATAATATCATTCAATACACCCATGGCATTTTTGGCTCATGAGAACACCCCCTACAACATTTAAACCAACTGTCACTTGCTCTTCCTAACCTGGTTGTGCATGTAGCTTGCCTAGGGAAAGTGTTTAAAAATACTTGCAAGTACTTTCAGAGCTCCTCCTTCCATAGCATTGAAGCTCCATGGACCAAGTCTCCATTCCTAGGTGGTATTACAAAACCAATGGTGGGAAGTGGAGTTAGGTCCACATTTTTGCTCCTTGGCCAAAACTGGACAGCAAACAGTCCAAAACTAAAAGAATTTACAACCTACAAACAAAGAAAAAATACAAAGAAAAATAAGGATTTGAAAAGATTGGTAACATGCAAAAAAATGGATTCTAATAGTCACAATCTTAATTTGAATCCATTCACAATAACACTTGAAAACCAAAATACTTCAAATCTATTGTCTGCTCATTAAAACTCTCTGCCCCAGTATCCAAAATCCGTACAAAATCTTGTCTCCCCTCACATTAGGGTTTTTTCACCTTATATACTCCCCATAGACATGTTTCACTCCTATGGGTTCAAAACACATTAGAACCTCAAAATCCTCTAGACAACAAAAAGTTGTCAGCAACTTTTAAAAGTTGCTAATGTTGCATAGCAACATTTTACATTGTAATTGCAACTTACACTTTTTAAGTGTTTTATCACCAATTCAACCTATCTAACCTTAGATAGACCTTATAGGATACCTAAGGACCCTAAAGACAACCATGACATCACCCTATCATTTTATGACATCATCAAGTACAAATCACTTAATTGAGCCAACTTGAGCTATTTTCACATAACACAGAGAAAAACTAAAATCTAAACTAAGCACACTTGGTCCACATGACCTTATGCATTTACATTGCCCTACAAGAGGGTCTTACACACACTAGCACACAAAAATGACAAGAGACCACCATATTAGCTGGCATCTCGAAGGTGCTCCTGCACCATACTACCAAGGTTAAGAAATTATGTCACCTCTGGGGGCAAGAGCTGAGGATAAATTCCCTTATTCTTAAAGTCACTCTCAGCCACCCAAGTAGCCTCAGCCTCTGACATGCCTACCCACTAAATCAGATGTTCCATATAGGTACCCTTCCTAGTCATTTTCTTCACCCAAGAGTCTAAAATCTTCATTGCCCTTGGTGTTGGTGTAGGGGTAAGCTGAACATCTGCTGCTATGTCCTTACCATCTGACTGTACCTCTATATCTACTGGTGTAGGTCCCTTATACTGGACTAAATATTGCACATTGAAAATGGGAGAGATTTCCAAATCTGTTGGCAAGTCAAGTTTATAGGCATTTTGCCCATACTTTGCAAGAATCTTGCAAGGTCCAATCCTCCTCATCTGTAGCTTGGTGGAGACTCCCTTCTGCAACCTAGAATTATTGAGATGTACCATCAGAAGGTCACCCACTACAAACTAAAGATCTTTCCTTCCTTCATCAACTCTAGCTTTCAACTTTTGTGTAGCCTCTTGGAGCTGCTTCTTTACTTGCTGATGAACTACTTTCATGGATTGAGAAAAATCATCTGCATATGCACTCCTTCCTTCTATATTTTCCAAGGTTCTCAAATCCAACACACCTATAGGGTGCAGCCCATAAAATACTTCAAAGGGGATTTTTCCTATTTTCATGTTTGCACTATCATTGTAGGCATATTCAGCCTATGGTAACATCTGATCCCACATCACTCCATACTCCTTTGTCAAGCACCTAAGGAGATTTCCTAGAACTCTATTGATCACTTTAGTTTGACCATCTATCTAGGGATGGTAGCTTGACCCAAATGAAAGATTGGTTCCCAATCTTGACCACAAGGTCTTCCAAAAATTACCCATGAATTTTACATCTCTGTCAGATACTATGCTGATGGGTAAACCATGGATCCTTACCACTTCTTTAAAGAATAAACGAGCAATATGACTGGCATCATGGGTGGTTTTGCAAGCAATGAAATGACTCATCTTGTTAAACCTATCTACCACAACAAATATACTATCCAAACTAGACTTAGTTCTAGGCAGCCCAACAATAAAATCCATACTAATACATTCCCAAGGCCTATTGGGAATGGGCAAGGGCTGATACAAACCTGCATTAGATGATATACCCTTCACTTTTTGGAAAACCAAGCATTGCTCCACATTCTTCCTGATGTCCTGCTGCATCCTAGGCCAATAATAGAACCTTTGCACTAGTTCTAGTGTGTTATTTAGGCCAAAATGCCCACTTAAGTTTCCATTGTGCTTTTCTTGAATAACATTCTCCCTCATAGATCCCTTGGGAACACATAGCTTCCCTTCTATAAACAAGAGATCATTCTAAATAGTATAGTCTGCAAATTGACTATGGAAATGGTTCTTGAAGTCTTTACATACCTTCTATGCTTCTGAGAAGTCCTCATCACCTTCATAAAGCTCCTTGAAGCTTTCTATGCCTATACTTTGCAGTTGTACTTCTTGGACTGTCAAAAGTCTCCTACTCAAAGCATTAGCCACTTTATTCATCTGCCCTTTCTTGTGTTTGATAGTGAAGGTATAGGCCTACAAATATTCCATCCACTTGAGGTGTTTGTTGCTCAAATTCTCCTGTGAATTGATAAACCTCAAAGCTTTGTTATCAGTATAAAATACAAATTGCTTAGGCAACAAATAGTGCCTCCATTTCCTTAAGGCTTGTACCAATGCATATAACTCTAGATCATAAGAAGAGTACCTCTTCTTGGCCTCATTCAATTTCTCACTATAAAAGGCCACTGGTCTATTCTCTTGGTTCAAAACTACCCCAACAGCGATACCACTTGCATCACATTCAAGGGTAAACAACTTATCAAAATTAGGAAAAACGAAAATAGGTTGTGTTGCCACTCTCTTCTTCAATACTTCAAAACCTCTACCAGCCTATGTATTCCATTTGAATTTAGTCTTCACTCCACCTTTTATTGTATCTAATACTGGTGCACATATCTCACTAAAGCCTCTAATGAACTTTCTATAAAATTGTGCATGTCCATGGAAACTTCTTACCTCAAAGCTGCATGTAGGGGTAGGCCAACTCAAGATTGCCTCAACCTTGCTGGGATCCATCTTTAAGGTTCCTTGTGCTACCACAAAACCAAGATAGATCAACTCTTGTTTCATAAATTCACACTTTTCCAAGTTAATGGACAGCTTCTCCTCATGAAGTTTCTTCATCACAATTTGCAAATGTTGGAGATGTTCCTCCTTTGTCTTACTGAAAATGAGGATGTCATCTAGGTACACAACTACAAATCTGCCTATGTAGTCCTTCAACACC
>MU224133.1:168911-241904 GCA_018584345.1 Thuja plicata | reverse complement strand
AAAGAGCAAAACTAAAATCTAAACTAAGCACACTTGGTCCACATGACCTTATGCATTTACATTTCCCTACAAGAGGGTCTTACACACACTAGCACACCAAAATGACAAGAGACCACCATATTAGCTGCCATCTCAAAGGTGCTCCTGCACCAGCAACCCACTATCATAAAAATCCATAAAAAAAACAAAACACACAGCTTTCCAATCCCACATGTTAGAAAATCAGGTTAGTCAAAGATAATATATTATTTGATAATTGAAAAACATGTTGTCATAAAAATTAGGTTCTGACCAATCTTCACTAAATCAATCATAAATTTTGCAAATCCCAACAAAATTAATTCAAAACAGTGGAAAATAAAAGCTAACTCAAATACCTTTCCATAAATATAAATTTCAGATCTGTATCATTTCATATGTGCACATACCAATAAAAACATCATTCAGATTTCATAAATCCAGGTTCACTAGTCTCTACTAAAATGACCATAACTTTTGCAAATCCCAACAAAATTATTTCAAACCAATGGAAAATGAAAGATAACTCAAATAAATTTCCATAAATATAAAGTTTGGATTTGTATCATGTCATATGTGCACGTACAAATAAAAACATCAACCAGATTTCTAAAAAATCAGGTTTGACTAGTCTGCAGTAAAATGACCATAACTTTTGTAAATCCAAACGAAATTAATTCAAAAATTGAAAAATGAAAGATAACTCAAATAAATTTCCAGAAATATAAATTTTGGATCTGTATCATGTCATTAGTGCAATGACCAATAAAAAAATCAGTCAGATTTCTCACAAAACTGATAAAAATTAACCTTGTGGTCGAGGGTATGGGGCCCACGGTGGGTGCCAGAAATTTGATAGCTAAATGTGGGCCTCTAATCTAGTCGTACACTTCAACATGGTCATTTCTCTTTGATCACATACAAAAATTAATATAGATTAATTCATCCTGCATGTGTGAATGAATCGACCTGTTGCCTCCTAGTAGGCAGGATTATGAGCTTGCTCTCAGATCATCCCAAGCTCAGTGACTACACCGAAGACCTAAATGAAGGATTTAAAAACTATGCTAAATCATCTAAGATATTTATGCAAATGCAATTAATCCAAAGCTAATTAAGATTAAGTTTTAGAGCACCAATTGAAATGTGAGATATTCATTTTAACAACACCAAATCAAAGTGTGCTCTAAGATTATGTTTTCATGCTTGAATAAAAGTAAACAACAATGCTAGATAAAATGAAAGATAAAAAATGCAAGAAAGCTAAGATAAAAATGCAGTATAATCATATTAATCAGAAAATTAGGATCCTTTGTGAAGGAAAATTGTTTCTCTTTTATAGAAATCTCTCTTGAATCGATGGTCGAGATCGAACAAAAAGAGTGGCTTAGATTCAATTGAAGAAGAACAATCCATATGCAAGTGATTTGATTGGTCAGGAGAGTCAGTTGACTAAACTGACTGATCGCTTGTTTTGGAAACTTCCATATTCAGTTTACAGTTAACTGAAATGTTTCAAAAATGATATACAGATGAGAATCAGTTAATTGAGTGGAACTGGATTATTTCCATTTTGATAATCAATCAACTGAATTTGATGATGTCATATGTATTTTTAATAATTTAATTGACTTTGAATGCACATTTATATTTTTATAATTAATTTAATTCCTTTTTGATTTAATTGACAATTTTGTGATTTTTATTTAATTAATATATCAGAATATCAATTAAATAATAGTATAAAGTTTATTTGCCAATGTAATGTGAATTTAGGAATTAATTAATTAATCAAGTATGATGATTGATTAGGACCTAGGGTTTAGGTCCGATTAGATCAATTTCAATGATCGCCTGTTTGATTTAGGACTTAGAATAATCAAGATTAGGGTTTTATGATTAATTGTTGAGATTGGGGGTCTAGGGTTTAGGTGACCACTTTTAGGTGATTATATAAGCAAGTAAGATTCTTACTCCTTCTAGTCTAGCAATGGGTGAAAGTTTTCACCATAGTCAATACCTTCTTCTTGTGCATACCCTTGCATACTAAGCTTGCTTTGTTTCTTGTAATTCTCCATTCTCATTCAGCTTGTTTATAAATATCCATTTGGTACCAATGACATTCTTGTCATCTGGTCTCAGTACTAGTCTTCATGTCTTTTCCTTCTCAATCTATTCTTTTTCTTCATTCATAGCACTGACCCATTCTTTATTCTCAAGTGCTGTATTAACAGATTTTAGCTCAAAATTACAAATTAAACATCTAGTGTTCAATGAGTTAATTCTTGTTCTCATTCTAGCCTTCTTGTCTCCTATGATTTAATTCTATGGATGATGTCTTATGACTTACTTGGAAAGGTTCGACTCATCTCCTTTTCCATCATTATTATCATCATCTTGACCTTCATTATGATCTCCATTGCTCAGAACATCATTTTGAGGAATTTCTTTATTTTTGGTAATTGTAGCCTGATGCTCGGGTGCAATTTTTTGTTTCTTGGGAGTGATCCATTATTTCTTGGGTAGACTGTCACGTTCTTTAGTGTAAACAAACCTGTTGTAGTCTTCTAGTTCTTTTTAGCTTTCCTCATATTTTTTCTTTGCATATTCATCTATTCTTATATTTGTAATTTCAATGATTTTTTTAGAGGACTTGATAAGACATTTATAGGGCTTGCTCTTTGTAGAATACCCTATAAATATACCTTCATCACTTTTAGAGTCAATATTTCCATTTCTATCATCTTTCAAAATATAACATTAACTACCAAAGATTCTAAAGTAACTTACATTGGGTGTGTAACCATACCAAAGCTCATAGGGTGTCTTTTTGGTTTCTTTCTTCAATTGTACTATGTTCAATGTGTAGACAATAGTATTGACCACTTCCATCTAGAATTTTTGAGAAATTATTTTCTCTATCATCAGTGTTCTTGGACAATCAATAATGGATATGTTTCTCCTCTCAACAATCTCATTTTTCTATGGTGTTCTTGGTGAAGAAACCTATCTTTTAATTCAATGCTCATTGCAATAGTTATTGAATTCATTAGAAACAAATTATCCTCCTCTAACTAATCTTAACCATTTCAATTCCTTACCACTTTGTTTTTCTACCATAGATTTATACCATTTTAACATCTTGAATGCTTCTGATTTTCTTTTAAAAACATAACTATCATCATTCTAGAATAACCATAAACAAAGAGAATAAAATATTTATCACCATAGTAACTCTTTGTTCTCATGGGTCCACATAGATCAGTATGGAATAATTCTATAATAGCATTAGATGTATGGGTTTTTCACTTGAAAATAGACTTTGTCATCTTACCTTTCTAACAATTCCTACACATGATATGCTCGGGTTTTGACATTCTCTATAAGCCTATTACTTTCCTTTTATTGCTTATCTTTATCATGTTGTCAAAATTCACATGACATAATATTTTATGCCATAACCATATGTCTTTGTTTCTATCCATTAAAAAAGTAGTTTTTATATCATCAAGATATAATAGGTTACCTTTTGTCTGTTCACCAGTTTCGATCAACCTTCTTGATTCATTAAAGATCTTTGCCTTCTTATTCTCAAATGCTACTCGGTGACCTTTGTTATTCAGTTATGAAACACTCAATATATTATAATTAAGTCTTTTTACCTAGTATGCATTTTCACATGTGATCAGGTTACTCATCATTACAGTTCCTTTACCTTCAACTCGACAAGGTGTGTTATTACCCATTCTTACCGATCCACTATTATAGTACTCAAAAGTTTCAGACTTTATTTTATCATCGGTCATGTGGTGAGTGCAGCCACTATCTATAATCCAGACATCATTCTTACTAACCTTAGATGTGAGTGCAATCTCTACATACCTTTCTTCTATGTCTGACTCATCCTTCATAAAATTCGGTATCAGTATCTCCATCTCTGTTCTCAGCTATGTAACAAGATTTCTTGCCTTTGTCCTTGTAGTCTCGAGTATCTCTTCTATTAGATTGTCAGTTGATTCAGTAATATTTTTTTTCATTTCTATCAAACTTATTTTCAAATGACCTATAATTACTTCACTCAACTTTTCTTCTGTTACGACATCTAGCAACAAAGTGTCCAATCTCTTTACAATTAAATTATACAAGTGGTAATTTACCTTTGTATCCGTGTCATCTTAAAATGGAAGCTCTTGCATGATAAGAATTTTTAGCCCTCCTTAGGGGATGTTTTTGACAACTATCATATTGTCCCCTCCTTTCTGCATCATCTCATGCCTCTATTCCTATTTAGGACCCTAATTGGGCCTCTCCGGGCACCTTCTATCCCACATGGCACTCTTTCTAGGGGTTCTGACCCCGTGGATCAAGGTCAACCTCAACCTTGACCTAGGTTAGGGTCAAAATTGACCTTGACCTAGGTCCAGGTTGACCTCAACCTTGACCTCGGTCCTCGTTTCAAAACTCAAAACTTGTCGACTTCTAGAGGTCATCAAAAATTCATTTTTCCCCCTTCCGGGTCGACTATTTTCATTTCTGAAGTGGAAAATCCTACATTAGATTTAATATAGGTCCTCTTCTAGGGGCATGGGTCTAATTTCAATTTAATTCTCCTATGTCGGCATCCTTAGAAGATTGTACCCTAATTTCATATAAAAGGAAACCTTTCTCTCTCATTTTCTCTAAGTCTTCTAAGTGCAAAAAGCTCTAACCAAGATTTTGTCAAGAAGAAAAAGGTTCAAGCATCCATTGTTCTACATGTTTTTGGAATTTCAAGGTGTTAAAGTCTTCCTCTAAAGAATTCAATCTCTCCATTGAAGATCAAGGATTCAAGATTTCAAAGCTTTGAAGGGATTAGGTTCAAACATTCAAGATTCATCATTCAAACCCTAGATCTAGCCATCATGGGGGTGTGATCTTCCTTCAAGATCCTTTGTGCATCCTCAAAACTCATTCATTCTCTTCAAGGTGGATTCAAAGCATACAATAATGGAGATTTATGGTTTCTATTGAGTCCAATATTTTATATTTACATGCTTGCTACATTTGAATTACAATTACATATCTATTCAATATCATAGTTTCATTCTTAGATTCAATTCTACTAGTTTCTAGCATTCTACACTTTAGTGATTTCAAATTTAATTCCTAAATTAGGTTTTGAATAAGGAAAAACCCTCCCCCCAACAAAAAAATCTCTTTTTCTTGTAGGTACATGTTTAGGATTGAAGATTTGAACTCAGATCTAGATACCCTTTTCAATGAAGTATCAGGATCCGTGAACAAATTTTCTGTCGGACCTGTGTAAGTTAGGGTCAAGATTATTGGGTCAAGGGTGAGATTAGTGGGTCAAGGTTGACCTTTTTCTCAAGATAGTTTTAGGTTGGAAAAATATTTTTGGGTTTTGTTCGTCTCTACATTTCTGTTACGGATCATACTTCAGATTTTCCAGAAACTGACTACAGACCTCAGAAAAAATCATTCTTCATATCTGCAATACTTTAAGGTCAATACATTTCTCCTATCCATTTCAATTCAAATCCTTAATAATTCTATATCTATCACACATTTATATTCATTCACACACATTTTAAGAGGGAAACCTAGGATCTCATTTTTTATTCTTATTTCCAATAGATTGATTCATTTATGGATTGATCCTTTTTGGGTTGATCAATTTGGATCCTTCCTTAGTGCATTTGATAATAAAGGGGAATTTATTATTTATCCCTCCACTCTAAACATTAAATGTAAGGTGATAAGTATTTTCAATATCAAAACACTCTTAGTCCATTAACATCATTTTCTACTTTACATTTTGGTGAACCCGCGATAGACAACTCTTTCTTTTGTGTGTTAGATTTTCATTTCATATTAGATCTTGCATGCATATAGAAGTAGGTTTTCTTTTATGATCTTGCGTTTATATTTCAAAATTCATAAAAATCACAAAATTTCTTTAAAAATACAAAAACATTTACATTTTTCATTGTGTTTAACATGTATTATTTTTGTTTTGAATACTTTGATGAGGCTTTTTTTGCTTAAGAGGATAGATCCCCTAATGAGGTACATGGAAGTAAGGATGAAATTTGTTTGAATAAGATCTCCATTGATCCTATTCCTACTTTATCCTCTTTTACAATCTCTTCAATTTACCTTTACCATAGAAGTGAGTTAAGGATAGATGTTACTTCTTCTCCTAATATATGTCTTTTCTATGAGCCTACTTGAGAATATAATTCTTCCCCCTTTAGGGATCAAGATTTAGGCCCTCCTACAATGTGATTTATTGCTAGGGAGGATAATCCTCCTATTTGGGATGAACCTTTGGATTTGGATGTTAATTACTCTCTTCCCCACGAAGCCATTATGGATGATTCTACTTTTTGGGATGAACCCTGGATAAAGACATTGATTTATCCCCTTCTTGTGAAGATGCTTTGATACAAGAGGGTGATTTATTAATGGATGACATATTCATACATGATGAGAACTCTTTTTATAAAACACACTCCCCTTATGTGGACATTTTAGAGAAAGAAGAGAACATTATTGATACATTACCTCTAATTGGGATTCCTTCTAGTGATGAGGCATTAGCAGAAAATGATATGAATTCCCATAATGCTCTCCCTCTAAGTGATGATCCTATGGAGAATCAAGCTCCTACCTCATCTTCTCCTAGAATGTATTATGTTTCTCCTTCTTGTGAATCTTTCAAACATACTAATGATGACTTAGTGACTACTGGAGTTCAATTAACTTCTTGTTATGGTCACAGTTATCATTTACTAGTTAAACAAGGATTCCATACTCAAGGATGTGCCAAGAATAAACATGGAATTCAAATGCCCTTACAAAATTGGGGGCATGATAATTATTATGGATTGGGATTTAATCCTCAACAACATATCAATGTTACCAACATCTCAAATAACATTTCAAAACATGATGACCCTATGAAGGAATTTGACCAAGAGGTTGTTCTGCCTAAACTCCTTTGTGTTAAGATAATTACTAGACCTAAACACAAAAAAAAATGTAGTCTATACTTGAAGATTCTTCCTTTTTGTTTCTATCATAGATTTCATGATCACTCTAATTAATATCAAGCTTTACATTATAAGATTAGGTAGCTCTTTGATAGCAAAATTATTTATATATCATGTGGCAATGAGTTATATTTGAATCCTATTTTCTTTAAATAACATTTATGTTCCTATTATGGGACACCATATTATGTAAACAATGTTATCCTAATCTTTGAGGGATCGTTGTCTTTCATAGTATTGTGAGTGATATAATAGGTCCCCTTTCATCCTTTTTCCTACACTTGAGGGGCAAGGATTCCATCTCCTTCTTTTTTTTCTTTTCGGGATTCACTTTTCCCTCAGTTAGGCAGTATATATCTATTATGTGATATGTAATCATACATGAAAATTTTGGTTTGCATAGAAAATCTATGTCCTTGATTATAAAATATTTCATTGTTTGACATTGGGTTTTCATGGTTGATAAATCTCTCACCTTGGAAACTGAATAATGTGTTATCCCTCACAAGGGTTACTTTTTCACTTCTTGCATGCTATCTCTTTTCTACAACAATATATCTTGATATAATTTGATATATCCCTTGCTTTCGTCACTGGGGGGCAAGGTATTTTCCTTCTTCCTTTATCTAAGGATCTACTTTCCTTATCTTATTGGCATTTGTTTATCATAAAACATCATTTCCTTATAAAGATTTATGTTTTGGCTATGGATACCCTCTTATATGGGAGGTAATTGTCCTAGGTCATCACCTCTTCTTTATTTTAAAACTATGCTCTTAATAAACTCTTGCCCTTTCTTTGGTTAGAGTTTGACTCCTTCATTCTAAGATTCCTCTTCCTCTTCATCATAGGGGGCTAGATGATTGAATCTTGGGTCCCTCTTTTCTTTAGAAGATGAAATTTTATCCTAAGTACTCCTCTATGGTGGGGGTCTTGATGATAATATCTCTTCCTCCTTGAGGATCCTTTTTCCATAAGTGACATATCCACTTCATGATTATCTATGATTCTTAGAGGTAAGGGTCAATACTATTTTCTAAGGATGTAGTGGATATTATTGTTAAACTGGATATTTCCTTACCTTGTGAAGTAGGTATCCTCTTTCTCTTCCTTATCCTGCCTGTTGGGTAGTCATGATAAGGAGGGGGCATATATAGGGTCTCCCTTATACTATAGTTTACATTAGTTTACATTTTGCACCATGCTAAATCCTTGGAAGGTAACGGACATAAGTTGCTAAATCCTGAAGGGACATGCATTTTTACTCTAATTTTTGCTAAATCCTTGGAAGGTAACGCACATAAGTTGCTAAATCCTAAAGGGACACGCATTTTTATTATGTTTTTCTAAATCCTTGAAATTTAATGCACATAAGTTGCTAAATCCTAAAGAGATACGCACCCTTTTAAATTTTCAATATGCTAAATCCTTGGAAGGTAACGCACATAAGTTGCTAAATCCTGAAAAGACACGCATTTTATAATTTTAGTGATACAAGAATGTGGATCTATGGATATTTTCAAAAGCTTTCAGAAGACACATTACAATTACAAGAAAAGTTTATGGGTGAACTTGTTGGGCTCTCCCTCCTTAGTGATTCATATTAAGGTGAGAATCTTACTAGGCGAGGTAATCACTATCTCTTTTCTCTCATTTTTGCTTTCATGCTAGTAGGACCAGATCATGAAGCTATGCTATCTATAGTGTTTCTCTTGTCCTGCTTATGTAATCATGTATTTTTCCTATAATTGATTTCTCTTTACTTCCATATCTTTTATGCATGTATGTTGAGTTAGAATTCTTGGTTGACTTAGTGATTTTCTACCTTGTTGCGATCCACCAGAGTCTTTCTTCTAACTTTATAAAAAGCATGTTCGATTTCCATACTTCTGCTAAAGTGGGGGCTTAATGTATCATCTTAAAATGGAAGCACTTCCATGATAAGAATGTTTAACCCCCCTTACGGGATATTTTTTACCACTATCATACTATTCCCTCCTTTCTGCATCATCTCCTGCCTCTGTGCCTTTTTAGGACCCTGATTGGGCCTCTCCGGGCACCTTCTATCCCACCTGACACTTTTTCCAGGGGTTCTGACCCCCAAGGTCAAGGTCAAACTTGACCCTGACCTAGGTTAGGGTCAAAATTGACCTTGACCTAGGTAAGGGTTGACCTCGACCTTGACATGGGTCCTCCTTTCAAAATTGGAAACTTGTCGGCTTCCGGAGGTCATCAAAAATTCATTTTTCCTGCTCCCGGATGAGTTATTTTGGGTTCCGAAGAGGAAAATCCTAAATTATATTTAATATAGGTCCTCTTCTAGGGGAATGGGTCTAATTTCAATTTAATTCTCCAATTTCATCCTTCTTAGAATATTGTGCCCTAATTTCATATAAAAGGAAGCCTTTCTCTCTCATTTTCTCTAAGTCTTCTAAGTGCAAAAAGCTCTAACCAAGATTTTGTCAAGAAGCAAAAGGTTCAAGCATCCATTTTTCTACATTTTTCCAAGTTTTCAAGGTGTTCAAGTATTCCTCTCAATTATTCAAGCTCTCCATTGAAGATCAAGGATTCAAGCTTTCAGGCCTTTGAAGGGATTAGGTTCAAACATTGAAAATTCATCATTCAAACCCTAGATCTAGCCATCATGGTGGTGTGATCTTCCTTCAAGATCCTTTGTTCATCCTCAACACTCATTCATTCTCTTCAAGGTGGATTCCAAGAGTACAATCATGAAGGTTTATAGTTTCTATTGAGTCCAAGATTTGATATTTAGATACTTGCTACATTTGAGTTATAATTTCATATATATTCAATATCATAGTTTTATTCTTAGATTCAATTCTACTACTTGTGAGCATTCTACACTTTATATATTTCAAGGTTAATTCCTAAATTAGGGTTTGACTAAGGAAAACTCTTCCCCCAACAAATAAATCTTTTTTTCTTGCAGGTACAGGTTTAGGATTGAAAATTTGAACTTAGATATAGATACCCTTTTCAGCGAACTATCAGGATCCATAAACATATTTTGTATCAAACCTGTGCAGGTTAGGGTTGAGATTATTGGGTCAGGGGTGAGATTAGTGGGTCAAGGTTGAACTTTTCCACAATACAGTGTCAGATTGGAAAAATATTTTTGGGTTTTGTTTGTCTCTGCATTTCTGTTCTGGATCATACTTCAGATTTTCAAGAAATAGAGTACAGACCTCAGAAAACAACATTCTTCAGATGTGCAATACTTTAAGGTCAGTACATTTCTCCTATCCATTTAAATTCAAATCCTTAATCATTCTAAATCTATCACACATTTACATTCATTCACACATGTTTTAAGAGGGAAACCTAGGATCTCCTTTATTCTTATTTCCAATAGATTGATTCATTTATGCATTGATCCTTTTTGCGTTGATCAATTTGGATCCCTCCTTTGTGCATTTGAGAATAAAGGGGAATGTCTTATTTATCCCTCCACTCTAAACATTAAATGTAAGGCGATAAGTGATTTGAGTATCAAAACACTCTTAGTCCACTAACATCATTTTTTACTTTACAGTATCTACCTTTGCCTCTATGCAATCTTCTAGCCATTAGCGCTTCAATCTCATCAAGATGTTGGTCATCACTATCACTTTCACTAAATCATTTATAATAGTGTGTTTATGAATTGACTTACTTATTTTTAAAGAATATTTGAATGGAGACTCAATAGATGGTAAGACAATGTTATCAAAGTTATTCATCTCAAATGAAACTAGTCTACCAACCAAACTATCTAGAGTGACATTATTGTTTGCTACTGCTCTCATTTCTTTTATAGAAGATACTCTAATAGCCTATACATGTAGTAAGGTTCTTAGGATTTTACTTACCACTGTCTCCTCTTCAAGTATGCCTCCAACTCCCCAGATAGCATTGACTAGCTCTTTTATTCTGTAGCTGTACTCAGTGATATTTTCTCCTTCTCTCATTCTTAGGTAATCAAATTTACCTATTAGGATTTATTCCTTAGCTCTTAGTACATTAACATCTCCTCCATGTACCAGCTTAAATTTTTCCCACATTTTCTTTGCAGAGGTGCAATTTTTGACATCTTCAAATTTAGCATCGAAGATAGAGGAAGCAACTTCTATCATCATGCAATTATGCTCATGCTTTTCTCTCAATTGTTCAAGTGTGTGAGGTAGTGTAGGAAACATAAATTCAATATCTTAGTATTGAACAACATCATTTCTAATACTTGATAGGTGGAGTCTTATTCTATTTTTCCATGATGCAAAGTTGTCCTTGTTCAACTTGGGCACATCTCATTTGCTCATCCCTTAATCTTTTTCTTAGGTCTTGAAACCTTCCTTCTAAGTACACAAGATCTAATACCAATTGTTAGAATAACTGAAGGGGGGTGACTTGGTGGCCTAAAAAATATTCTAATAAATTAACCCAAAAACTTAGTACCATAATATTAAGCCTCTAGTTATCTTCAGTCCCGCAAGATAAATACCTTGAAATAATCGTAACAAATAACTACTGCTCGGAGTTCACTGTTAAACCTTATTCTTACTCTTTACCGATTAGCAGTATTTCATTTACCAAAATGTAGTAAATAACTTAGTGTATACCGATCAATCTAGATTAGTTATGTGTAATGGAAAACACTAAAGTGATCACTCATAAACACATTGACACATGGATTTTTAACATGGAAACCCTGTTAAGGGAAAAACCACTTGGGACCGGTAACCCAAAATTTTCAATCTTCTAAAGTGAGATCGGAGTAGAGCCAACCCTGTTAAAGGTTACAAATGCACTATTAGGTGTGACCTTGTTAGATGATTTAAATAGAATAGTTTGTCACTTGATATCCAACATCTCTATGCTACCTTTTATGAGAAAACCCAGTGTAGTTTGTCAAATTGTATCTGGCATCTCATTCTATCTTCATGACGAAACTTTTTGATACTTCCTGGGATGTATCTCAATATAGAAAGGATTGTTAAGTCCTGCCCAGTTAAGAGACTTTATGATCCATTGGTTAAATTGAGACAGTAAATGATCTATTCACATATAAAACTATACTTTGCAGATTTTTCATATCTATTGTAAGCTCATAATACCTTTCTAATCAATGTATCTTTTCAATACCTTTTCTCCACTTCTTTCTACTTGGTGATGCTATGTTTCTCTATTTCTCGGTGTCCGTAGAATTAGTTCTATTTTTAAGATTGGTTAGTCAGGTCTAATTGAAGACTTGTTTCTTCATCAATTTCTCTCTAGCATCCTTCTTCTCTATTCACTACTTCTTGATAATGAATTATCTTGTCTCTTTATAGATATTATTTCACCATTTCTAAGTTCTTGGCGTGATCTGTAATTTTAGCCAATCTTGCTTTAAAAAATTACTTCAGTTTTATACGATAGATTTCTCCTTGACAAGTGGAATAAAAACACTTTAAATATTTCTCTTATCTCTGGCTTTTAACTCATCGATGAAATCAATATTAGAAACTAGTTAACTCCTTCTTTAGGTATTTCTAGCTAAGTTTTTTTTCATTTATGAACCTCAGTTTCTTTTGGTGTTTAACTCCTTGTTAGCTTTGGTCAACACTTCAGTTCTCCTCGGGCATCTTCATCAGGGTTGTCTATCCATTGGGAATCCATATGAAGTTCTTCTCCTCGGTAAGGCTTGTGATTCTCCTCGTTAGTAATGCTTGTTAGGTTTATTTCTTGGCTATGACTATGAATTTATTCTCAAGTTTCTCTCTCCGTCGGGGTGCACTTCCTATCGGTGTTTGTAGTCACTTAGTGAATACTGATCTTTTATGCATTACTGATAACATAATTTTTATCCTTCTGGTTCTCTAAAGTCTTTGACACTTTGTATATAAATAATCATATTACATAAAGTTGACATCAATGACAATACAATAAATTAACTTTTTTAATGTCTTGTATTAACTTTTTGCAGCATCATGATTATCAAATTAACATCTTCAAACATTCAATGAGTTATAGTTCATCAAATTAAAGCATTAATTTTTTTTTATCTTTCTTCATCTTGCAATGAACTTCCTTACAATAAAATTTCTTTCAAATATGAAAAAAAACCATTAAAAGATAAATACCTTTGATCATGCATTTTTTGTTACGGGAGGCCTTCTTGTAGATGTGTTCTGATTCCTGACCTTTCTTGTCACTCTAGTCTTTGCATCTTCTTAAATCATCTTCTTTTTGTGTCTGTACTTCTCATTTGAATATTCATGAGTAAACCCTAATCCTTCTTTATCTTTGTGACTCTTCTGGAGGGCTAATAGGTGATCCAAAATAATACTCCTCTCACACACTTTTTCTTTAGATCTCAACTTATTTTTTATTCCTAATCTAGCTTTTGATTTTCTTCTATCTTTATCTTGATGATATTCTTCAAAACTTTTTTATATTTCTTTCATTCCTCCATAATCTCATAAAATTTGTTCTTCAAATCCTCCTTAGTCTACTTCCAATCTTCCATCATATGTTTGAGTTCTTGTTGGGTCCTCATCCATCCTACCTTTAATGTTTCCAATCCCTCTTTCATAAATTCCTCAAAATTTTATTTGTCATTCAACATCTTTTGCACCACAACCAAGTCCATTTCTTGATCATCAAAACTTCTAAAACCAATTATACATTAAACTAGATAGAACATGTCCAAAATATGATACAAAAATATAACAGATGAACTGCAAGAAATTCCATATATTAGAAACACCTGGATGAATGTTATAGGCATAGCAGTCAACAGTAATCGATAGAAGACACCATACACCTTTGATTACCAAAAGCACACAAGTATACTAAAACATGTAATCCTTTAGTATAACCAAGTACACTTGTCATATTCAATCAAAATTTGGTGGAAAAAACTTGTTAGAGCAAATAACTGATACTTATTATACTCTACTAACACCCAAAAAATAAAAAATAAAAACTGCCAACAACCAACTGATACTGTTGAGATGTTAATATTAAGGTTTTGACATATATGAAAACAATTCCAACAACATAAGAATCTAACACTTGGCATGATTAATTATTTCACTAAAATATGCAATATATCTACCCTCTTGATAGGGAATGACTTTTTTGGCTATTCCACATAGATATTAATCAACTTGATTCATTTTTATAAGATTAGGTAATGCCAATATTGGGTCCTTCCTGAACTTCTCCTTCAAGAGTTCAATTTAACTCTTATCTTTTGTTGATTTTCACTTAAATTCCCTTTTACCTATCATTTTGGATTTGGATATTGGTGCATATATCCAACTAAAATAAAGATTAAACCTTTGATGTCAACTAGATAAGAATTGGTAACTTTGACCTTCATGCACACTCCTAGGTGTAGGCCATTATATTATTTCACATACAGTTTTAATCCATTTTTATCCCTTCTGGTGAGATAACATATCCTAAATATATAAATCTCTCCTTTATAAAACTGCACATCTTTAAATTTACCAACAAATTTTCCTCCTTGAGTATCTAGAGGACCTCTTATATTTAATAAATGTTCTTTATTTCTACTAAAAAATAAAATATCATCAAGACAAATAATCATAAATTTTCTTTAAAAATGTCTTCAACACTTGGTTCAATAATTGTATAAGGGTACTAGGTGAATTTGTTAAACCAAAGAGTATTACTATCCATTTTTGTAACACCTATATTGTCTTAAAATTTATCTTCTAATCCTTTCTTGGAATTAAGGAACATTTAAAGAGGAGGATGAAATATTTTTCAATAATATTTCCTCAATAACTTTATGAAACTGATTCATAAAACTGAAAACTATTTTCAACCTATATCAAAAAGTGAAGATCATATGCATAAACATTAAATAAATAAAACATCACAGAATAACACCAATGTTTTATCATGAAAAACATGTTAGGGGAAAAACCATGGTAGGGATGACACCCACAACACAATACTCTACAGAAAATAGTGTCTTACAACATAGGGGATGCACTTGCATTCAAGCTAATTTCCTAGTGCTCACTACTTGAATGAAAAACACCTAGGCTATAACCCTAAGGAAGACTCACTATCTTACAATTATATAGATATTTTTTAATTATAAAATAATATCTACTAATGTCTTATTACAGTTTCATATATGATCAAAAATTGATTTGATACACTTTAAAACTCTTATTGCCATGTACAATATTTTTGGCTAATCAAACTACCAGATTATTGTATATCTCCTAAAATATATACTCTACCACATATTTTCACTTCACACAAGCATATTCTCTTTTCCTGAACCCTAATCCAATGATTTTATAGGTTCTTTACAATATATTTGATCATACATGTCAGTTAACAAAAACCCGGTCTAAGGAAATGTAACACGTTTGACCAAGTCGATTAAATCCTCTATATAATATTTTTTCCCTCAAAAAAATTTCAAATGATGAAGAAATATATTTCATATATGTAATTAAATCATCAAATTTATCGCAAAAGACATTTTTCAATGTATCCTATAAGATATCTCATCATGTTGGCTTGTTACTGTACTAACCCTTTAATACACTTCTCTGATCTTTGAAACTCCTTTAGATCTCCTCATCGTACCTTCACTTTCTCTTTATAGGATTTTTATACAACCAATATACTCACTTTAGATGCACACTGGAAAATGCTACCCTAAAATTTCTCAGCGGACCTTTTTGTGTCATCTGCCTGTACATTATGTTCTTCAAACTTTACTTAGCTAAATCTCTAATTGTCTTATGGTATGAGCTCCTATAGTTTTTCACACATGTAATCAATGTATATTTTCCATGTAGTTTCCATAAATTAAAATATAAAACCTCTATAAACCTTCTATCTAGTGTCTCTTGACAACAATCTTCCCCGTTGGTATTGATGGTAGCACTTAAGGAAAAAAACAAAGTGTCCAACACCCTAATTTGAACAGAAAATAGATTTATTCAAAATTTACTTCCTCTAAAATAAATCAACACATTTTTTACTATCCTATATTCCCACTTTGACAAAAATCAAAAAGGCTAGCCAAAAATGCCATATTCTCCCCCTTAGACTAAGTCTACCAAAACTTATATCCATATATAAATGAAAAAAAATGTCCAACTTACATTAGATTGAAAATTTCTGCACATACGATCTTCAGTAATTGAAGATCATTATCCCATCCCTACTTGAGACTACTCAATAGTGATATGTGGCCATTGAATAGGAAAAAAATTCTTCCGCCATTGGTAAGTTGACATGTTCAGACGTAACGATGATATCTTGTACCTCTTTTACTGCACTAAATAAAGTTTAATGTTTCTGGTCAATCAAACTTCTCAATTCACAAACTCATGAAATCATATTCTCCTTATGCTTCTCCATATTTTTAATATTTTCAATAAAATAAATTTCTTAATTCTCTAACTATGATGTTGAACAATTCAAGGGGTCAAATTCTTGAGTAATTTTCTCCAATTTGAGTTCAGTATCTTGAATTTTCTTCTCAATATTATTTACAAACTTTCTTATTGATAAACATGACTTGTAGATGTTCCCACCATCATTACGATTATTCTAAACTTCTTTAATGTGTGTATCCGATTAGATTTTTTCATTTTCTATGACTATTTTCAATTCTAATAACCTCTTTTCACTTAACTCCCTTTTGACCTTTATTTCAGTAGCATATTCAAATGAATTGAAATGTATTTTCAATGGTTGTAATAAATTATCAACCTATTTAGAAGGGGTCAAAGTGTCATCTCTGATATAAGTGGGCATCAAAATTTTGAATATTTTTGAGATGCCTCTTTGAAGATTTATTTGTCTTTTACATGATGTTCTAGTATATCCCATCTAGATTTGGATTTATCTAGTTCAGCTAACTTGGGAAATAAATTGGGACCAAATATTCCTCTATGTCAATAGTATCTATATGGATAAGCTCTTCTACTACCTTAGCAATGTCTCTTTCTTTTCCCTTACCTTTCCCTTCACTAGATACCACCACTTTTTTCACCTTGAACTTCCTAAACTCTTCTACAATAAATGATATTTGAACCAACATTTGATCAAGATCAATCTCTCTAGCCTTAACTAGTTCATTTACTTCTATAGGCCCTTCTCAACTTGCATTGGAAACATTTTATCTAGAGGTTGAATAACCTCTACCTTTTTGTCTCGTCTTTCTTTTCTTTCTCTAACTCAGTCTCTATGCCTTATCATTTTGGCTCCATGGTACCCTATTCTTGTGTTGCATCCTTTTTTTTTACTTGATCTATCACTTTTATTTGTACTATTATTAGTGAATAATTGGTAACTTTAAATTTTCTTTTACAAAAAAATGTTCCTTGAAATACATAAAAGATAAACGTTCGCAATAGACAAATGAGTTATATTGACAAAACCTATCTCTAAATTTTAGAGGTACAACTCTATCACAAAGATTTTCAAAGAATTCAATGTGGTATGAATTTAACCAGAAGGTAGGAAGGTAAACTAACATCTCCCCATATCCACAAGTAATATGAGAAAATGAATCCAAGTTCATCCATCTCTAGCTTTGTATAACATAAACATGGCAAGATCATCTTTAAAACCTGGCACAGAAGCACCTAGGTTAAATCCAGTCTCTATGTTTTTTTAATGGCTTGTACTGACCCTAGCCAAGTCACTGCCTTTATTTTTGACCTTAGAAGGTCTTTCATGTTTGTGCCTAGTTGGATTAGACTAGGATCAGTCCAACTAGATGTTTAAGGTTTGGAGTGTGTTTAGTGCATTTTAGCCTAAATTGGGATTTTGGGGTCATGAAGAAAAGAAAGTTTAACATGACTTATATTTGTGCCTAAGGATGCCTTTATGATTTTTTTACATCATGTCCTAGTGATTGGAGTTCATTAAACTAAGTCTAGAGCAAAAATGTAAAAGTTGCTAAAATGTTGCTTGACAACATTTTGCAACTTTGCAATGTTGTCTGACAACATTGTCAAGTTTGATTCCATTCAGTGAGTGAAAAATTTAGTTAATGGTAGTGGCCTAAAAACACGGAGAAGCAATATTTATAGATTTTGGATCCCATTTTCTGAGGTATTTGTGATGTAATGCATGTTTTTGAATAGTAAGAAGAGCTCTGTTTTCTAGTTGCATACATAGTCTTCTAGTTTTGTGTTTAAGCTTTGTTAGATGGATTGAATAGTCTGATTTAGTGTTGGATTTGATTTTTAGAGTTAGTTTAGAGTAACTTTTTTTCAGTGTACAAGTTTCTTTGAGATCTTTAGAGTATATTTGTAAATTAATTTGTAAGTAGACTAGTTGCTGGAGTTGACAGGGTGGTTTTGAACAAAATGGGTCCTCTATAATTCTCCACCATGTTTTTCATCATGGAATGGGGGAATATGGAAGGATAGCCTCTGTACATTATGTATATAAAAGGAGGGATTCATAAAAGTTGTTTAGCTTATTTTCATGGCAAGCCCTAGGCAAGACTGGAGTACCCAACTAGAAGATTGCTACTGATAAGTGGTTTTTGATTGCAAAGAAATTGTTAGTTGAAGTAAAGTAAGCATGGTTTTGGAAACCTAGGGAATATATAGGAACCTACTAGAAAGGAAAAGACTCTACTGATCCATTTTGATACATTTCAAAGAATAAGTCATCTGATTGTATTTTTCTAGCCCAATTAGCCCTAGTTGTCCTTGTATGTGTTAAATTTGGCCTTGTTAATTCACCATACACTTCAACATAGTCCTTCTTCATCAGATACACACAAGAATGAATATGAGTTATTCATCTTGCCTACCTGCATGATTTGACCTATTGCCTTCTATCCAGACGAGGTTTTTGAAATTGCTCTCAGAACGAGAGTCTCACAACCATGGACCAATCTAGGAATGAAGGATTTATCATGATGAATGCAATACAATGCAATATTATAATAAGAATTGAAAAGATATAAGATAATCTAAGACATGATGATAAATGCAATTATTCTATATGAAGCTATGACAATTGAAAATTAAATCCTATCAACACAATTGTGTCAACTCAGAGAGAGAGAGAGAGAGAGAGAGAGAGAGAGAGAGAGAGAGAGAGAACCCACATTGGTAAATGATTCTTGGTCAAAACCAAAGTTGTAAGGGAAGACTCTCTACTCTCTAATCTTCATGAGGACTAGCCCAAATTTCAATTGAAAGCCCTGTTGCTCAAAATGGGTTCAAATATTGAAGGCATTACTCTTTCACTACAAGAGATAAGTATTTTATGATTATGCCCTTGAATATTGACAATGAATTTTATGAGTCATTAATTCATGCTATAAACTTGGGATGGTAAATCTTGTATGCTTTTATCATTGGTATTTCCTTTGAGATAGTTTAGTTCTATGAACTATTTATAATCTCTCTTTGAAATAGTTTCAGGATGGATCAAGAATCTTAAGAAATTGCATTCAAGGGAAAGAAAACTTGATTGAAGATGTACAAAATATTTAGAGGGACTCTAACTATCTATCAGAAGCAGCCTTGGATGAGAAGGTCAAGAGGTTGATGCATGTACTTGGAACTTCAGATGGAAGCTAGATTAATATGAATATTTGGTGTTGCCAAGCCTGAAGATAAATCCACAGTTTATTACATTCACTCATGTTACTATGGAATCAGATAAGTATATGTGTGTACGAGAAACTACTCCTACGAATAATGTTATGATAAATTTTTATCATGATATTCCTAGATAGATGGATAAGTTGTTAAATCAAAGGGCATTCAAGAAAATATCTTAATGTAGACTAAAGAACAAAGACACAACTTTCTAGCAGAAGGTTGATATTAGATTCAGAGGGAGTTTTGATAGTTCATCTAATAGCAACCTTGAACAAGGAGGTCAGGAGGTTGTTGCAAGACCCTAAAATTTAAAAGGGAGCTTCCAAAGGATTTGATTGTGTTGGCTAAAATGCCTTTATGCTAACTTCTACATAACTTGGGGTTCACCAAGAGTGATGCAAACTATATAAGAGATATAGTACATAAGTATGCTATTCAAGGTACATTATCACTACAGAACAGATGGCTGATATTCTCACCAAGTCTCTTTCTATCTAGAGAAGGTTGTATACTTTTGAGATTAACTTGGTATGTTGGTGAATGAAGACTTAGATGAAAATGAGTTAAGTTTCAACATCTGTTATCTATTATTTTGTATGTTATTTCATTCTTCTGTTTGAGAGAGAAGTCTAATGTGAAAGACCTTGTTTCCACCCTCTGGGATAAGCCATGGTGGATCCACTCTCTGAGATGAGTCAAGGTAGATGTCATGTGTGTGACTCCATGACTTTATGGGCCCACCCATCTTGTGTACATTTTTGAGAGGTGACGACTTCTTAGACAATGAACACTTGTATTTGATGTTACAAGGTGATAATCTTGTAATGCATATTAGTTATGGTATACATTTTAATATACCAGTGAACATAGCATAATAGCACACAATCAAAAACCAGAAATTCAGCTCTAAATTCAATGGATTGTGGAAATATGATCGATTTAATAGCATAATAGGTTTATATGTAAGGGGAATGTAATGTTCTCTAATTACTATATCCTGGTATCACGATCTAAGATGATATGAAAATTAGGTATAACGATCTAAGGTGATTCCTCATATGGAGATTCATTATGGTAGAAATTTTGATATGTCACTACACATACCATAATATGGTTATATGTAAGGGGAATATAATGTTCTCTAATTACTATATCCTGGTATCACGATCTGGGGTGATATGAAAATTAGGTATCACGTTCTAAGGTGATTCCTCATATCACGATCTAAGGTGATGTAAAAACTAGGTATCATGATCTAAGGATATTCCTTATATTATGATCTAAGGTAATATATAAATCAGGTATCACATGTTCTCTGATTCCTTATCACATGCTAGGTGATATGTAAAACTTGGTACCAATTGTTAGGAGATTCCTGATATCACGTGTCAAGTGATATGTAAAACTTGGTATCACATGTTAGGTGATCCTTCATGTCCCAAATTATGTAATTTCTTTGTATCCATATGGATCATATTAGGATCCTTCTGAAATTAGTATTACACATTGACTGGACCATATGAGAGATATCACATAGTGGCATATCTCTACGTAAAATTTGTATCCATATGGAAGACATCATGAGACGTAATTTCATTACACATATCATTGATATTAATGAGCTATGGTGAACATCATGTGACTTGATATTCTTGCATAAACCATATCTCCTAATATCACAGTGAGGTGATGTCTTCTCTTTTTCCAAATAAAAGGATTTATTACCTTGATAGATTTTATCTTCTTTAGTTAAGAGGGAGTGTTGATGTTTTGTGTAGCTATTGTGAGGGTCATAAGTGTTGACAAGGGAGACCACTATACATTTTTTTTGGTCATCCTCCCTAGCTAAGTGGGATTGTTAATGTTTGTAGCTTCAGTCATATGATCATTTAGAATACATATAATACTTTAATATTGATTAATAATGTGTGTGTGTGTGTGTGTGTGTGTTATTATTAAATATATATTTTGCAAACTTATATTATTCTAAGATATAATTGATTGATGAAACATTAAAATTATAATGAATAGACATGTCCCGTGAAGAGACATGTCTCTCCTATCCTCTTTCTCAATATAAATACAAGAAAGATTGTTGCATTTGAAACACATAGAAAATATAGAGTGTTATTACATTTGCAACGATCTTAAGAAATCAACACCCATAATGAAATTTGGTTGAACCGCCTTGTTTGCGACTAGAACTAATAAGTCAAGAGACTCTAATAGATCCATTAGATTAGAAAATAAGATTGAGATCATATGCGATGGAAAAAAGACTTGCTTGGATCTCGGGTATAACACATGTTCTCCAATCACTTTGCGAATGGCTTTGCGGATCATAGGGGAGTGGTAGATGAAGACAAATGCAAGTAAAACATCATCTACCCATTGGGGAAAAGGTACCTCTATTACCTTTGGAGCAAGAAAGATTCTATAATTGTGAAGTAACAACTCATCGTGAAGCAAAAGACATGAATCACAATGCGGGAATAAATATGAAATAGCTGCCAAGCTGCAAATGCTCTCAGCTTACTAAATTGAAAAATAAGTTGGAGTACATATATAATTTGTCTTCATTGTGTTGCAATCAATTCACAATAGGCCAAATGTCTGATCTGATCCAGGCACTATCTACTCTGCACAGATTCACATTGGGAAACAGATCACCAAATCATGAAGAAGTATATAGTCAGATAACTTAAGATACTGCATGGCATCAATCATAAGGAGAGGTTTAATTGCGGGAATTTTAATAGTGCGAACTATATGTATTTCACCTTAGCATATCTTCTTTCATACACAGAAGTAAGTGCCTTCACTTGAAACGAAGAGTGGTAGTGGCAGTTTGATACTGTGTTAGCACGTACAGAGCACGTGGCACTGACAAGACAAATTATGGAAACTCAGATCATCAATTGTATGCTGACTATAATAAGACATGTGTTAAATATGTGTCATTCACAATCTTCCAACTACGTTATCCTTCAATACTTGTGTTTCCCCCAATATTACGTGTGCTTATTCAAAATCCAGCTTGACATCTACCTGAAATTGTGTTGCTCACATATCTAAGGTTTATCATTCACGATCAATCTTTGAATATCTATGTCATTGTTGATATATTCCAAAGGATTTTTTGCTTCGAGGTCCAAACCATCACAACCCAGATTTTCTAGATAATCTTCTAGTGCATTTCCTTCTCGCAATGTGTGTGAGATATAGATCTCTTCAAAAGAGTCAAGAAAAATCCAGATTTGCTACAGAATATAAGTTAGCTTCTAATTGAATAAATTTATTTTGATGCATGCCTTTATAATAACTTGAGAGTCCCCTTCCACTTGTAAATTTTGAATACCACATTTTTTTGTTACAACTAAACCTGCAAATAGGTCATGGGTTTCTGCCATGTTATTTGTATCTTATGGCAGGGTGATGATATTAAGACAATCACTTCACCTTGATGGTTTCTCATGCAAACTCCTAATCTAGAATTTCCACGATTCCCATGAGAGGAATCATCAAAATTAATTTTGACAAGCCCAAGCGCCGGGTGGATCCAATGGACAACATTCCCAACTTGAATGTTTGTTGCTTGAACTAGGTTGTACTAGCTGATGGGTACATGAATACGTTTCCATTCTTGTATGACAACACTATCCTAATCAGATATTACTGGATTACATTTTACTTTTTAGTGACTAGCATATACCACCTCGGATATTGATTTTTCAATCCCTGTGAGAACAACTTCGATAGGAGTTTGGTGAAATATTCTTTCATTGTGTTCCCAACATATTTCCCACACCACTAGTGTTGGGGTGAATTTCCATGAGCTGGAAAAGAGGGATTTAGTATATAATTCAAGCCATGATTGAAAAATACCTCACAATTTATTGGGAAGAGGAGTGAAATATTATAGTTTGGCAAAAAAAAAAAACCAACATTGTTGCGCAAAGGGGCAATTTAAGAATAAGTGGTCCACATCTTCAACTTCTTAGTCGCAAAGTAGGAAATTAAATGGCTGAGATATATGGAAATTACTTAATCTATTACTTGTTAGAGATCATCAAGAACATCATCATACTTTACGAAGGGTGACATTATTCCAGGAGAATGAGAATGCATGACATGGTACTTTTGTAGACTCTTGCTGCTGAATTATCTTGTAATCATCTTTAATATAATATGCATCATCTTTGTGAGGAGCCCAAAATAACTTATCTTCCTTACCTGACATGTAGACTTGTTATTCAACAATTTTTTTTGATAATCTATCTCTATCCTGAAGTGAAATAGGGAGCTCTACCGGATCCTTCCAAATAAATATTCTTGAGAACTGACATATTTATGATACATAATCCACCAAGTAAGCACCCCAAATGGTTTCTAATGATGCAATAATGTCATCCACTGGTTCCAAATAGATAAGGGGAGGCGTACCATTCCATGAATCTCTCCATAATTAAACTATTTCACCATTGTTTACTTCTGAGGAGATATACTTAACCAAAATATCTCGAGAAACCATCATGAAGTCCCAAAAAACTGAACCTTTAGGTGGGTCTAGAATGGAGAGTACTCTAGAAGGGAATTTATTATCGATATACTTCTGTTGTAGAATTTGACACCATTTCCTTTGGGTTTTTGAGTACATTTTCCATACTAATTTACCACCAAAAGATGTATTTCTTTTTACTAAATCATGAACACCTGCCCCACCTAAATATTTAACCGGTGCCATGTCTTGTAGAGAGATAAGTGGGATTTTATTTTCATCATTTTTGTTCCCAGTCCATAAGAAATCTCTAAGTATATTTTGAATCATCTAAATCACTTTTGAAGGAGCTTTCAACACTGATAGATAATAATTAGGAATAGCTGAAGAGACAGTTTTTATGAGAAGATTTTTACGTGCAAATAATAGCCATATGGCTTTTGAAGATACTATCCTAGCTTTGATTCTTTCAATAATAGGATGAAAAAAAAATTGTTTGCCCCCATAAAAAATGGAATGCCAACGTACACTGATGGTAGAAAATCTTTTGTTAACCCCAATATATTGAAAATTCAAATGGAGATAATCTGATTAGTATTGAACATGTAGATTTTTTTTTCTGGGCATTTACTTTTTGGTTTGCGACTGAAGTATACAATTTTAAAGATTTCTTAATCTGATTGGCTTCGTTCACATTAGCATCCCTGAAAAGAAAAGTATCATCAATGAATAAGGATTGTGTGACCACAATATTTGTGCCCACAACCTGTGTACCTTGCCAATATCCAAGAGCATGCCTTATTTGAATGTATCCGCTGAATGCTTTAGCCATTAAGATAAACAATACTTGGGATAGAGGATCCCCTTGCTAGATCCCTTGTGTAGAAGCAAAGAATCCCACTGGTGCCTCATTAATTAATACTAAAAACGTTGCACTAAAAATACATGCTTTAATCTATTTGTACTGCCTTTTTGCAATTCCAAATTTTTGTAAAACTTTGAAAAGAAATTCCCAACAATCTCTATCATAAGGTTTCATCATGTCGAGTTTGATGATAAAATTTGAAGACCTGCTAGTATTAATTGAGTGTAGCACCTCATGAGAAACTAGATCCCCTTTCGTAGTTTCCCTACCTGGAATAAAGCCACCTTGCTCTTGTGAAACAAGATTTGGGATCAGATATTGCATTCTTAGATAAATTTCCTTCGTAATGATTTTTTAAATTGTATTGCATAGCAAGACCGGTCTAAAATTTGAGAAAATTTTGAGTGTTTTAACCTTGGGAATGATGGCTATGTTAGTTTTATTATAGTATCTTAGCATAGCTTTTCTTTTCCTACATTCTTCTATAACAACCAATAGCTCTCACCCAATGAAATCCTAGTAGACATGAAAGAAAAGGGCCATGAATCTGTTTAGACCCGGTGATTTATCTGGAGACAGAGATAATACTACTCTTCTTAATTCAAAAATTGTGAAAGGAGCCATCAAAGCTATATTGTCAGCTTCTAACACAATTGGAGGGATGGCATCAAGAATATTTTGCACATGGCGGACATCTAGTGCTAATATATTCACTAGTGCAGGTAGATTTTTCAAGAACCTAACCCCTTCCTCTTGAATGCCAATGGCATCAACTATTAAGTTACCCAAATCTACCTGATTAATAGAAAAGACACGGCTTGCTTCTTTCTTCTGTTTTGCTGATGCATAAAAAAATTTCATATTTTTGTCACCCTCTTTTAGCCAAAGTTCTCTTGATTTTTTGACGCCAATATTCCTCCTGTCTACTGCAAAGCTCATTTCATTCTTGTTGTAGAGTTTTTTTTATCATAATCACCATTGTCCATACCTTGGCTAATTTTTTTTTCAAAGATTTCTGCCAGCTATGTTTTGATATTCTCTTTTTCTTTAAATATATTCTTGAATACTACCTCATTCCATTTTTTTAATGTGCTTCTTAATATGCTTCATTTTTTCTATAAATTGGTGTATTTTAGATCCTTCACATCATGGAGCACTCACCCGCCATTTCTTGAGAAGAGGTAAGAAATGATAGTGTCGAAGCCACATCCGTTCAAACTTAAAAGATGGTTGATGTTGCAACACCTATTTTGTAGTTTGAGAGTCTGCTTGTAGACAGATGGGAAAATGATTTGATCCTGAGCGATCCATAATTATTGATTGCAATGTGAAATTTGTGAGTTTCCACTCCTGTGAAATAAGAAATCAATCCAATCTAACTGTTATCTACGAGAAACTTTCCATCTGATTAGACCATTTATAAGCACCATTCTTAGGCTCAATGTCCATGAAGTCATTGTCGTTTACAAATTTCAAAAAATTCTTAATAGTTTTCAATGGAGGACAAATTCCCCATGATTTTTTTATGGATTAAGTATAGTATTAAAATCCCCACCAAATATTAGATGATGTCCATTTTGGTGTTGGATGATATGGGTTAAATTCTGCCAAAGTCTCTCTTTTTTTCATGTGTAGTCATGGGGCCATACACATTAATCAAGATGAAGGATAGATCAAATATTGTGAATTTTATTAATTTCCATCCGTCATTATGGTTGATGAGATACCCTTGCACTATTTTTGGGTCCCATAATACAACAATAACCCCTGAGGCACCCGTCCCCTATCTATGAACCAATTGCCAATTTCTCATTTACCAATTGTTTTATCAAAAGATTCTTGGGACATCTTAGTTTCTTGTAACATAATAATATCTTCTTGCATAGAATCCAACTCTTTCTTTATTCTACATCTTATTTTAGAAGCATTTATGCCTCTGAAATTCCATGAGGTAATCTTTATTGTTGACAAGGAGAACCCTTAGTTCTCCTTGTTATTCTTTTAGACGATGTAAACTTACCATCCAGTGCTGACTGAATACCTACTGCAATTTTTTTCTTAGTCTTCATACACTTAGGCTTTCTTCCCCTCTTCTTAGGAGCCAGTTTGTCATGTATCTTTTTGTTAGGAGTTCGGTCAATAGATAAGAGTAATTTATGATCATATCCCTCTGTGGGATAGTTGAATCTAACATATTCTGATCCTTGCCATTAAACATTACATCCTCAATCTTGTCAGTGTCATCCTGAAGTTTGAATTCTATTTGGGAAGTAATATTTTCCATCTTGTTAGTTTGCGCAATGACAACCCCAATGTTTTCCCCCTTTCCTTGCCTAGGGTCTTCACCAAACAATTTTGCTCCACTATCTCCTGCCAAAAAATCATTTTGAGTATCATGACTACAATCATTGTCTTGCGAAATAAATCCTGGTGAATCTTCAGCCTCCTCATCTAGTTCTACAATGCTAATTTGTCTTTAGATAAGATGATCTGAGCCTCTATGATAGTGAGGGTCCATATAAATCTGATTGAGATCATTGTCATTTGTTTGCTTCTCAACTAGGGGTCTATGAACTCATTCAAAAAAATCTCCCTCCTCTATTTTAGTATCATTAATCATTTTATTGGCTAGCTATGATATAGTGTGATATGAAATCTTCTGAGCTTTTAGTTTGACTACATTATTTTTATTGAATACTTCATGCATATTTGACACATTAAGCGGATAGTCTTCAAACATTAGCTTGATGATAATGTTGTCTACCTCGTGGTTGGAGGTCTCTTAATTTTTCCATTCTATGCTCTTGACTACCTTTGGAGTCACCTGATAAATTTTTTATAAAAGTAATAAATAACCTCTATTATAGCGAAAGTGGTTGGACGCAACTCCGAATGATCTAGAATGAAACCCTCAATATTATCATGTACATTCTCATTTATTGGGAACCAATTTGAATCTTTACTAAAATACTCACATACTAACACCTCTTGTGAACGTAAAGGCAATCCTGGATGATCTTTTCTAGATCCCTTAGTGATACCCTAAATTGAACCCTTGATTGAACACCTTTCTGGATCTATGCAATGATCCACACATACTAGAATCTCTGATTGGTGACTCTTCTTACATTGTGTATTAAGAGCCCCAATTTATGTTGATACTTATGAATAATATCATCATTTTTCATAACATTGCTCTGATCTTGTATACCCCATTTTGAATTGATTTTAATCTTCTTTGGCAAGGCCTTTGAGGACTCAATTAGCACACAAACCCTAATATCTTGCGATGGGACCTCAAAGGGGATGAGATCATGTTTGATAAGTATACCTATTCTGTTAGCAAGTATTTCCACAATCTCTGTATCTTTATATTCCCAAGGCAAACATGGCAAAGTGATCCAGTGAGGAAAAAAGATAGAGGCTTGGTTATCCAATTTGATGCTAGGTGTCCAAGCCATGGTAAACAACCCAGATCCTTGACAGAACCAATCTTTGTGATCCTTGTGAATAATATATTTCTCCATAGATGACTCAATAATGCAATAAAAACCCCCGAAACGGGATCCAACCAATAGATATATTTCAACCCAACCCAAGTTTGAAATGCCGAAGATCTAATATCTGAAAATAACAATGCATGATTAGAAAACTTACCAATAAGTGTTGTTCGACCAAAAAATCCAATGTGGTACTCTAGTATATGCTTTGGAAGTGTAATTTTGAGCATGTTATGTGCATCAGCAGGTGATTATATGCGGTTCTGCTCGGATATCTGTCATTGGCTGACTTGCCAAACTTGTTTGGAAATCTTTTGGATTGAAGGGTGCTCTAACCTGAGCAGTTTGTTGAAACTTATCTTTGGAATCTAAAAGAATTTTGTATTTATCCTTCCCCATGCCCCACATTTCTAATATGGATCTAGAGGATTTTCCAAAATGAGCAGTTTTGGGTGGAGTTTCTTTCGCAAATATCAAAAATTGATTGCTTCTACTTAATCTTTTGCTCTCCCTTCCTCTCGTGACTATTGAGGTGACTATTTAAAAAAAATTTCCTTCCCAGTCAGCTTAGTGGATTGCACTATGTTTGCATAGGGCTGTGATTTTTTTTATGTTTTGCGGCCGCTTGTCTAGTCGATTCACCGTGTTTGTTAGTGTAGTATCCTTGAAACCTAGGTGGATCTGACGAACCATGTGTAGAAACCCCTAGTTGTTGAAACGACTGCTTATTCTTTTACATATTTTGTGGGTGAAGGGATGTCCTCACATGGAACCTAGGGTTGACAAAAAAGGGTTTTCCAGGTTGGACTATTGCTTTCCTTTTGAAAATATTGAGCATAACATCCTTACCCGAGGCTAAAGTAGACTGATGGGCATTGTTTTTCACAAAGGGACAAGTCTGAAAGCCTTTTGTATTACGGTTATGTTCATTCTGCCTAGCTTGTTGCACAAGCAGAGTACTTTTTTTTTTTTTTTAGAAAGTCAAGATCACAATGCATGTCACCTATTTTGACAGGGTCCTTCCTTTCAAGAACGTTGGGTTCACGATGGAAGGTTTCCTGATTGATCCTCTACTCGTGTAGGTTTCCTTTATTCTGAAGACCTTTTGTATTGAGGTTGTGATCACACTATTTGGCTGGTTACACGACCTGAGTACTGCGAAATGGTTTTTGAAAATCTAAGTCACAGTGCAGGTCTTAAGATTTGTCAGATCGCCCAGCATGCTTCAGTGAACCCTTCCTTTCAAGCGCCTTATACTCGTGCTGAAATCTAGCTCGGTTGAACCTATGAACCTACAAGCTTCTCTGCTCTCTACATTCTTCCCTCAACACACGTTGCATCCTCTCTCCCTCCGTTATCGAATAAACTTCAATTTCTATTTACGTTCCAACCAGGTAAACAATCTCAAACAAAAGGTTGTTACAATTGTAAAAGAGTTGAGTTGCCTAAGAGGTACCAAAGTCAAGTATCGAAAAAACCTTTACATATTTCATCCTTTTCTAAACTTGGAAAATTAACAAATTTAGCCAACTTTACATCTTTCTTCCTTCTTTGTACTAGTTTGCAAATAGATTTTTCTTCAACACAAAGATCTAGGTGAACGGGATAGTGAAACCTCATTAATTGTCCCAAAAATAGAAACAATGGAAGAAGGTTTGCAAGTAAGAATACAATGAGAAAAAAACTACCCAAAAAAATTTCTTTGAAGAAACAACAAAAGAATCCCTACACCTAGTATGAATAGTAGAAAAAACTATTTTTATTATTTGAAGGAGTTTGGCAACTAACATGAATAAAAATAATAGAAGAAAATTTTATCCTAGTATTAACAATTTTATTCTCAGAAGTAATCTTTTTTATCAAGAAATAAATGGCCAACTAGTCTTTTGTAGCTCTATTTCTATGTGTTTTTGTTGTTTCTAGGGGGGTTTATCTGAATAACTAAAATTTTATTTTGTAAACGTTTTGGCCCTTTAAATTTTGTTTTTCTCTTAATAGAAACAAGAAACAAATGGTGAAGGATCAAATGAATTATATATACCAACAATAACTAGCGTGTCAAGGTAAGATTTAGGGAGAGCCAAACCATGAGAGAAGAGCTTAAAACACTCTGAATCACAAGAACTATTTGGGAATACCTTAAGATGTTTAGTAAGATAATTCATCCACAAAGAAGAGGACTTGTCAAGGTCATGAGAATAGCTGGAGGCTAGAGGTACTCTAGAAAACAATCTCTACATCATAAAGGAATACACACATAATTAATCAACTGGGTTCAAGGGTGATCATTGATCTGGAAAATAGTATCTTTTTGGAGAGTCTTAGATAGATCAATCTCTACCAAAATATGAGCAAAGGAGGTATGGAAAAATGAGTTGTACTAGTATCCACTCATAAGAAATGCTCCAAGGAATTGTCAATTGCCTCAATAGAAAATTTACACAAAAACTATAAGGTAAGATAAGGGACCTTGACCGAAATAGGGGAAAAATTAACCAATTCCTTAAGAGCATTAAAGGAAGGTGACCAAGGGAAAAAAAAATATATATATATATATATATATAAATCCCACATCTAGTTTCCACTCTCAAGAGTAACATCCCTATTAGTACAATAAGCATAACCAACAACAAAGAAATTGCCTAGCATAGGGGTCAATTTTTGTCTTACTATCCACTAAAGGAAACAAATTGTCTAGAGATCTAACTATTTGGATCTATAAGAGATGACCAAAGATGGAAAAGCCTATAGACTAGACCTAGCATAGAGAAAAAAATCTCATTGTCTATTACTTCCTATCAAAAAACAATCTTGGAGGAGGCATCACACAAAGCCACATGTATTTGAAAGGAAGCCCTAGGCCAAGAAGAAGTCAAAAATATTTCCCTCAACAAGTTTGCATAGGATCATTGATGGGAGACAAGCTTAAAGGGGAGACAACCAAACTAGACCTAACATCACCGTTCCCAAATAAAGCTTTAGTAGGAGCATCCTTAGTTGTGCCTAGAATGACAATACTGAAATAGGCCTATTATCCCTATTTCATTTCTATTTTATTTTTTTGCAGGTTTAGAACACTACCCTAGATCATCCTTTTTCCATGGAGTTGCATCAAATTTGGCTCAATTTTAATTCTTTTGTAAATTTGGTTAAATAAAATTCATAGAGTGTCTTAAGTCCACCAATATCTTCTTAAATAAGTTTGGAGTAAGTTTCCAAATGTGTTAAAAGAAATTATTGCTGCTAAATGTTCTTTTAAGGGGTCTTATCTTCCTCTAATTCTCTTACTAAATCCATTTAAAGCTTTTAAATCTTCAATTTCTAATGTTACGTTTGGGTCTTAAAAGAGGATGAATTTTTTTTGTAATTGGTGTTCTTCTAAATCTATATTTGCATAGTGTATCTAGGTGCCTCTTTAAAATTCTTGTTAGTTGGGCTTGAAGAAGGTTATTTGTGAATTAGATTCTTTGATCTTTATTTGTCTTTTGAAAAATGATTTCTAAATACTGCTTCTGAAAGATTTCTTTAGATATAAGTTCTATCTCTCTTTGAATTTTGAGGCTCTCACTTGCTCATATTCCTAGGTAATGGAATATTATTGTAGATTCCCTTGCCAAAGTGGACTTTCAAGGAAAAGAATACTTTTGATGTTGATAAATCACAATCATTGCCTTCAAACATATCCTCTTAGCCTTTCCATGTTATCCATGATGATAAAATTATAAAATAATAAGGGGTTTCACTTTTTAGTGTTCATGGTTATTTATTGTATTTTAAATTGTGGTTGCTTTAGGATAGCGGGAAACCTTTTTTGCTTTGCTCTCTTCTTTTATTTCCTTTTCTAGATTATAGAACATTTTTCTCATTTATATCTCTCGTAAGAGATATAGTTTTATTTTCTACAATTCATTCCAATATTTTAGAAGACTTTCTCCAGTGGATATCTTTTCTATGAGATATTTCCATTCAAGGAGACAAGTTTTCTTAGTTAGACCTTTTATCATTCATTGTGCTTGCACTTGCACTGCACTATTCTAGTTTATAGTTTTTATAATGTTTAATCTCATAGTTTTCTTAATTGAATTCAATCTGATATCATTTGAGAGTTATTTATTTATTATATAGTTTCCTTAAATGCATGTGGTTGTTTAACCTTTGTGGACCAAACAGTGCCACCATCACAAGATCCAAATTGTGATGAAAAATCTAAAAATTATAAAATGTAATTCAGATAAATATAGTTTTATCTTTCATATACAAAATATTATTTTAATTTTTAATTATTTTTCTTCAATGATAGATAAACAGAAGTGTTCATAGATTATTGGTTGAAAATTTCCTATTTGTTATTATTTAATGATACTTATAAATATCATTTTAGAAGGGAAGTGTTTATAGACATGTAATTATGTGGAATGTTTATAGAGCTTATGCATCTTTTCTCTACCCTTGGTAGCCAATTTAAAGGGCTATCCTTACATATGAATAAATAAAAACATCAAGGTGAGCATTGATAGATCAATGATTTTCTGAAAATTAAGAGATTTCTTATTTCTATAAACATCGCCTATTTTTTCTACCTGTTCAAAGAAATTTGAAGGTCGAGTTGTTATAGTAATTATTATACTTGTGCAAAAATAGATATGTTTATGTATTTTTATGTAGATAATGATTGTTCAAATATCTTTAAAGTGGAGTTGTTATAGTAATTATTAATTTCATGCAAAAGTAGATATGTTTTATGTCTTTTATATAACTAATGTCTTTTTAAGTAGATATTTTTTCTACCTATTTCAATTGAGTGAAATCAGAAAAAAGATAAAAGATATAAAATAATGATTGATATGATAGTATCTATTTCTACATTAATACGTTTTTTTTCATCAAATCACTAAAGTGAATGGTAATTAGTAATATAAAAAAATACCAACTTAAGTAAAATCAAATAAAAATCATGATTTAGAAAGAGAAATCTAAGGATCAATGGTTAATGTAGGATAGCTCTTCTCTAATTTAGGATATGATAGGTTTGAGAATGTTATCATTGAGATTCATAAAGGAAAATCAAAGAAAACAAGCTAAATATAATTAGCATTGAAAACAAATCCATCTTCTAGACTTGAAACTCTCAAGTGTTTGTCACTAGAACATTACTATATAGACAACTTTAATAATAAATAAGTAGAACATCTTTGAAGTTGATGAAAAATAAACATATGCATGCAACAAAAGTTTTAAAAACTAATAGCTCCTATTAAGTAGATCATATTAACCTCTGTAACCACCTAGATTTGGTCTGTTCCAACTATAGACCCTATTTTCCCTAAGTGTGATCATACCCCCAATTATGTCACGACAATGTTACTTTGACATAATTCATTTTAAAACAGATTTAATACCCTAGGTAATTTTTATCACTGAATTATATTAACTACTACATCCATACAATTCAAATCAATTCAAACCAATTAAAACAAATATAATTCAAACATGGCTATAGTATTTAATCATAAAGGAATTAAATAAAACCCCTAAATAAATTGTTCACTTGCAAATGAAACCATTCCCCTAGCCTAATTAATTTAATTAAATTGGATATAGTCTTATTAATTATTAAAAAGAAATTAATTGTTTAAATAATTAATATCCTTTTTTTGAATGAATTAAATAAGTTTAATTCATTTCATTAATATTCCTCTAAACTCCTAACCTAACCCACTTCAACCACTTTGACTCTAGGTTTAGACCTATCCCAACCCATTCACCCCATACTAATCTAATTCTAATCCTAAATTCATCCTAACCCACCTCCTAATGTTGTCACATTCCATTAGGGAGTGATTAAGGACTCCACCCACTTGAGAAAGTTAAGGAATCTCAAGATTCCTTTCCTCAAGTCCACTTTCTCAAGCCACCCTCTTACACCCTTCCCATGTGTTATGCCCTGCATCCCTGTCCCTACATTTTGTGTGCAAAATGTTGGGTCCCCCCTTTTTGTTTTTTCTTTTGGTTCTTGCCTTGTCTTTTTCTCCTTTTGTTTTCTTTCTCCAGGGTTTTCTTCCCCGCGGTTGTGTTTTGTTTTGTTGGTTTCGCATGCCTTCGGGACCCCGGCCCCGGTATTTGTCATCCTTTATCGGGAGCCGGATTCTAGACTCTGGGATTCTTCACCACGATGTTCTCTTTCCTTAAGGTGATATCGTCGCAGGGAATCCCCGGGTCCAGAGTCCGGAGGTCTGTCTGTCCGGATTTTGTTAATGGAAAGGTGGATTTATTTTTACCGCGGGTATAAATAGAAGTTACTTTTCATTTTCACATTTACCGTGATTTAAACACTCAAGCAGTCAGAGTGATTTTAGAGTGATTTGCAGAGATTTAACGTTAATCCAATGCTAAATACTTCCATTATTTCTGAGTGATTATGAGTTCTTTGTAGTGGCGGGTTGTGATCATTTGGTAGTTGTAGCTGTTGCAGAGCTTCCGTGGAGGCTTCTTTCCTTCTCCTTTATTTGTTCTCACGTTGGTGCCTCTTTTCCCTTCGGTTTTCCTTTTGTTTGGTGTTGTTTTCTTTCTATTTTTGGTTGTCTTTGCCTCTTTCTTCTGTTTTGGTCATTTTGTGTTTCTTTCTTGTTTTGCCGCCTGTTGGTGGGTCAGCTCTGCTAGAGGGTTGTCCACCCTCTGTGCAGGTGTAGTTAGTCTCTAAATAGTGTAGAAAGTTGTCAATAGTTTGTGTTTTCTTGATTTCTTATAGATATTCATTCTGTGACGTATATATGTGTAAATGCAATGTGTATATGTGTAATTTTAGTATATATTTGTTGTGTATCCCTTTGTTCCCCATTTATATATCCCTCAGCTCTAGTGTATATCCTATGTATATCCTTCCAGATAGTTTATTAAGCTCGTTGAGTTTCTTGTGTCACTGGTTTTCTGCCCGTAAGCTCATTTCAAGCATAATACCACCTATTTGAAACTCAGCTCTTGGCCGGTTTCAAACAGGCAGTTTTCTCTCTCCTCTATAAAACTAGCCTGGCCCTCATTTATGTCCCATGCACACTTTAAATCAGTCCAAGTGGCATTCACTTTTCGCGCATTCGGACAGTTAGCTCTGCCGTCATTTCCATAACTCCTATTTATTACCTACCCATGTGGCACCCACGTGGGCCTAACGGTTTGCCATTTTTGCACATCTTTACCAATAGTTACTTCTCCGAGCTCCAAGTCTCCTACCATCATCCATCCCATGTCCTTCTTACCAAATGCGATAAAATTTTAGGACCCGGATGGTCAATCAAATTCCTAAGTTCATAATATATGTGCTTTCAAGAGTTTTTGAATGAAACTAACTTTTCAGGGAAAGCAGACATCATGGTGGTAAGATCTCTGGACCCCAAAGTATTTATTTATTAATGTGTTCTGATGGTCACTCTGTCTCGTAGGTTTCTGGAGTACACTCTCAAACATGTCTGAAGCATCTGCATCCTCACCACCTGGAAGTCTGAAACTTCCATCTACAGCAAGCACCAAGGCATCAGTAAAATCTAAATTGGAGAAGGCTTTGGAGAAGATTCCCTTGAGCTTGAAATAAATTAAGGACTGAGTCATCGCAGGCTCAACGATTGAGTCGAAGGTCCATCTTTTTACCGACACCAGCATTGGAACATGGCCAAAAATGCAGGCCTTGGTCAAAGTCATGTACATTCAACGACAAGCCAGAGATCCTTTGGCCATCAAAATTGGAAACTACGGGATCCTAAAGGTAGCTTGCTTCCTGTGCTCGATGCAGTCACCAAAGCTTATTCTCACACTCTCGACTCTTTACAACCCATTTGTTTGGGTTCATGTTATGCTCACACCTTCAGAGCCAATAGGGTACCCCACTCCTCTGGTGTCTCTCGACCCTGATACCTTCCATAGGGGTTTGGGAATCCCGTACTTTGCCTTGGCCCAATTCTAGCAATTGGAGGATGTAGCCCATATTTATATCAACAACAATTGGCTCAAAGTCCCGAAGAGGGACCCCAAAAGAATGAAGATAGAGATCCCCAGGTCCAAATTCAAGGAAAGCATCCAGATGGGGATAATAGCACTATACCGGCTCTTCAGGAAATAGCATGCCCAAGAATTCTCCGGGTGGATGTAATACTTCTTGCTCAGCATAAGTACAGTCGGGGTGTTTTCTGACTAGGAAGCTATAATTTCAAACCACGTCGACTCCCAGTTCCTCCAACTGGCCAAGAAGAAGAAATTTTACATGACTTCTAATGTTTTCTGGGCCCTGGCACAGTAGAGGCCCCACACTCATGGGCTACTCATAGATGGCATCCTCGGGCTTGGCTCAGATCAAAAAGCCCCATGGGATTACTTCCCACAGATTCAATGGGATGCCAGCTTCCCCAGTTTCTGTAGAGTAAATGATGCATTCGTTTACTATCACCTACTCACACCCACCCAGGATGAAGGATACCACCTATCCACAGAGGTGATGAATTTGGTCCAGAGTTACAGACACTACTATATTCAATATCAGCAGCATACATATATAAGGGTGACCGAATTCTCCAGGAAACCCTACTTGTTACCCAAGCATTGTGGGGACAAGATATTCCTACTGGAATTCTGCAGGCAGATAATGGAGCTGCATGCCTTCTTTTCCCTGAAGAAGGTGATCAATATTCCATTCCCAATGACTTGTGGAAATTATTCATGCAGCCTAGTCACCGCCAAAGAAGCAGACAATGAGCTAAAAAACTATAACTTGGCGGCGTTCTACTTGACGTAGAAGAATTTTGATCCGCACGGCAAGATTGCAGCGGCACTTCCCCGGGCTTCAGAGCCCCATCAATACCATATGGAGGAATTTTGGAAAGATTTTTGAGATGACATGGAGGTCTGGAGTGGGCACTACATTAGGATGATGGCAGGCATGATGGAAAGACTGAAGCTCTGGAGGTTCCCGGAGGACTTCTCGGATGTCGGCCCCACGATCGATCCCTAGTACAAAGTAAAGGGGATCGATACAATGGCTCTCCTACCAATAAATTGGGATGCCCAGGAGGGGTCCACTATTGAGGACTTCACCTATGAGGTGGTGGAGTGTAGCCACACCTACTTCAAAAGGATGTGTCTCGGGAGTGTCTGCAGAGTAGCCCTGCAAGCACCAAAAGAAACTCTAGGGGCTGGGACTTCTTCATAAAGAGTGGATAAAGGAAAAGGAATAGATACAAATCCTCCTGTGTAAGAAGTCCCCATTAAAGAATAGATAAGGCAATCGGTAGTAGCCTCCCAAAAAATGGGGGAGAACCTAATCACATGGCTAGCTACCTTGATGCTCATGGCTAGACCAGTTCACCCTCCATCCTCCCCTTCACTAGCAGCCTTAATGGTTAAGGGAACAGGGGTGGATCCGGCGGAGCAAGAAGCAGTAGGGGATGCAGGCCCACCCTTGATTACCCAAAGAAGAAGGAGTCTTGACCCTAAGCCTAAAAAGGAGCCATAGCTAGGGATGCCCCAAGCCCCACAAGTGGAAATCCTCTCTTTCGACTCCCTAGAGTCAGAGAAGGAAGCAGAACCCGCCGATGTCCCGGACAACCCTCCTCCATAGGATGAGTTTGACAATGTTTTTGCAATAGATGAATTTGGTAATTTACAGGGGGCATCAAGCAGGAGGTTGAAGTCCTAGCAGAAAAAGAGGCTGAGGAATAAATAACTACGCAGGAGCAGGAGCAAATGGAAGAAGAAAAGGAAACAGAGCCGGAGATCACCTCTGAGGCTCCGGAGATGCAAGATCCAGGGGTGGACCAACAAGGGAAAAATGAACAAGCGACACCTACTAAGGGAACCGAACCTATGGGAGAAACCATAACCTCAGCCACCATGTTCCAAGCACCACTCCCCAGAGCAACTTTTGGGCAGGTAATAACCACGGCGCAAATGTTGAATCTTGGCCTGGTACCTCCCCTGCTTCCAAAAGATATATCAGAAGAAGAATAAATCCTTACAACTGAGGCTGAATAAATGCAAGAACAACAAGAGGAGGAAACCCTTGGGATAGCTGACGAAGGTCCAAACAAGCCTGGAGATATAGAGGATAGGACGGAAGAGATAGACGTCGTCGGGTGAAATGTTCCTAATGAAGCCCAAAATAAAGAAAAGGGGTTAGGTGAGACCCACACCACTGAGGAGGAACAGTAGCAAGGCACCAAGGAAGAACCAAAAGAACAAACTTTGGTGAACAAGCCACCTTGCTGCCTCAGTGGTTAGTGGACAGAAAGAAAAGAAAGGCTCCATCCACCCCAAGAGCTCATCTCTCTCTAGCTGAGATGATGGCCCAGGTCCAAGAACGACCAAAGGCCAAGAAAACCCAGACAGTTCATACTCTTCAAACCGGGCCAGGAGGAGAAATAGTTGTCATTGTTGCAACACCTCCCCCAGACACCGATGCGGCAACAACAGAGGCCAAATATTATGATATCACAGAGATATCACTGGGGAAGAGAGGTAAACAAGGTGAAGTGGACCTGTTAAAAGAAGCAGCCAAGGTGGTGGAGGCCAGATATAAAAAGAGGCCCAAAGGCTCAAAGCAGAGAAGGAAAAAACACGGAACCTCATGGGGTTTCTTACTGATCTGGCCCGACCCATTAGTACCATTCCTCTAGAGGCCTCCACATCCGATGCACCATTACCGCAAAGTGACACTGAATCCCTCTGAGCAATGAAGAAAAAGTCCCAAGTGGTCGATGAGTGGGTCTCTTTGCAAGTAGGAAACACCCGGTGTTTCCTTGTGTCCACCCTCCCAAATTTGTACACGGCACGACATGTTCTACATCAAGAAGAGACTGTTCTTAATATATGGGAGGGTGACATAGAAAATTATAAGGCTTGGAAGGTAGAGCTGGAAGAGCTCCTCAACCTCAGGGAAGAGATGGTCTTAGAATCTGGGATTCTGGGAGAAGAATTATTTGACTTTGTGAGAACCCAACACTCCAGACTTGACCTCACATTGGAGGTATTCAAGCAACTGGTAGGGGCTCTGCATGACAAAGTCAACATTGTGCAATACTCTGCAAATATGTACAAGGCATTGGTGACAAAGGTCTCCGGAGCAGACCCATTCAGCATTGATACATGCACCCCATAGGAATACATCTTGGGAAAATTTGATGAATTAATGGAGTCTAAATACCAGTCCCCGAAGGGATTGGATGGGACCCAAATGATGGGGCTAACTTGCATGATCCTTAGTGGTCATGATGCGGAAAAAATGGTTGATGAGTTCAAGGATAATGTTTTGGAGCTTGGAGATCAGATTGAGGCGGCTAAGTACCAGCGGTCCTACCTTAAAGAGATTAATGAGGATGGAATCTCCCACCTTCTCCAAACATTCAATGACAACAAGCAATCATAAAGTTTTTTTAGAGGCCGGAGAAAACTCAAACATTTTTATTCATTATTCTTTTTGAACGTAAGTTCCCAGATCCCGGAGTCATAGATCCCAAATTTTGTATTCTTTCAAGTGATCCGTGTCCCGGTCCCCGAGGCCGACCGGTTGCTTTTAGAAGCGGTTAATAAAGACTGTCAGAAGGTAGTTGGCTACATCAAGGGGGTGTCAGATCAAAAGTTGGCTTTCTGATAGATGGTCTTCTCGAGGCGCGGTTTTGGAGGTACACTTGGCACATTGGAGACAGGGTGCTGCATTTCTCATTTATGAGGCATGTAGCTTCGATCCCCAGGGATCTGATTTCTTCCTTCTCTTTCCTGGCTCACTTCTCAAGGCTAATTATTCTACTGTATATTATTGTCTCATTCTTCTGACATGTCAGTCCTATTCTATCTCAAGGTCTTTTGTAGGGTGGCGTAGGTAGTACCGGCCCCTGGATATTGTATTTTATTAAAACATGATGTAAAATAGGGTTAGGGTTAGGGTTAGAAAAAAATGTGTATAAATAGTAAGACCAACCCATTTCCAAGGGTCAACAAAATTGATGATTTTGCTGTCCACAGTAATAGAAAATAGATTTTTCATTTTAGTTGCAGAGCTCAATGCTCCATTGTTTCACTTTCCAATAGTTAGATGCTCCCCTGGAGCCACCATTGTATCACGCACCAGTGCACGCTAGAAGAAAAATTAATGAAGAAGGGAGAATTCTTTGCAATGATGTTGTTAGCATTCAAACTTCTAAGTTAATGGTATTTTATGTTTCATGTTCTTTATGTCTTCTGCTTTGATATGTCAAGTAGATTAATGACCTCTTTTCCCTTGCTACTGATAAAATACTAGCTGATGGTTGTGTATTTCTTCAGTATTTAGTGAGGTATATCAGAGAATTATCGATGTTTTGAATGTTTAACCATAACTATAGTTAGATGAAGTACTTCTGACCCTGCAGGATTTTTTTCATTTTATTTGCCAAGTGTAGAATGCTTGGAGAAACCTCACCTTACTAAATCTCCAGAGAGAATGAGTTGAAGAAACCAGCTATCCCCCTCGAAAATAGTCACTTCTCCCAACCGAGCCCCACACCGTCAAGAACCGACACCCAGGTGCTTGGAGGCCCAGGGAGTCTAACTTCCCCAGATAGTCTTTGCAGGCAGAGTTGGCCGGTACCCCCTATACCCGGTGACAACTTATGACTATTGGCAGACCTAGTCAGCAAAACCCCGTCAACAAAAATTGGCACTAGAAGGAGGGCATGAGCTCGTCCCCCTCTTGAGATTCTAATTTTACACCTCTCGATGGTTCCCTGAGCCATAGTTTTATGAGTCAAGTCTTCAGTGGGATTGGGTCTTTCTCCCCAGTGAAATTTGAAAGAATCCTTAGGTCTGCCCCAAATCCCAGAAGGTTTGTCAAACTCGAGCCTCCTACTCGAAAGAAATGGACCTTGAAAACCATGCTAGCCACTATTGTCTGGAGGTCTAGCATACCTCAGAATACCCAAACTTCTCAGACAATCCTGGGAACCAGCACTCAAACTACCCAAAATCCAGTTCCCCCAATGGCTACATATTTTTAAAATATTGGGTCCCCAATGGGAACTTTTTCGGGTGCAATCAACGACTTACCCTCGCAACTAGAGAAGATCTACCCATGATATGAGAACTTAGGCTCACGGACCACAGAAGAACATTTATAGGCATATAAGGATGCCATGAACTGGCACCGAATCTAGCATGAAGATGTTGTGACCCAGATGTTTCCCTTGTCTTTAGGGCAAGGTGAGTTGAACTGGTACCTTAACCTTCCTGCCAACTCCATTAACAGTTGGTAGGACATGGAGGATGCCTTCTTTGATGCCTTTCACATACATGTGGACCCAGCCTAGTCCCATAGCTAGTTCATCTCCACTAGGAAGGAACCCAATGAACCTCTTGCAGCATTCAACCATCGGTTCCAGCGTGCCTTGAAGCGGTGCACAGGCCCTTTCATCCCATCCCTAGAAGTAACCATACAGACTTACCTAACATGATGGACCCCTTCATTGCCACTCTCATTTGGAGGACAACTGCCGTAGGTGACTGGGACACTTTGGCAAAGGTTTACAACCTAGCCTTAAAATTATCCCATGGTCTCAAGAAATCCCTGGGCAAGATTGGGCAGAGCACGCCCTTCAACATGATCCCCAGTGGAACAACGTATGCTGGGGGGTATAACCCCAATCTGGCAATGGGTGCTCCCTCGATGGCAATGAATCCTGCACCACCGTTGAAAGACCAGCAGGCCCGGTATGTTTATCTAACAAAGACTCAGGCAGTACTAGGTCTGGAAGCTTTCCCTTGGAATCAGCCACACTAGGCACAATAGCCTCAGGCACAAATATTCGAAGTTCCCTTCTTTTAGTCATCCATGACTAGAGGATTGCCGCACTCGACTCTCGCTAATACTGATGGCTTCTGGGGAAACCAAAAACAACAACCGTCACACTATGACACCAATACTTAGTTGACCACCGAGGTTCAGTCCCTCCGGTGAATGTTGTCTACCTTGACTATAGACATGGGTAAACTGAAGGTGGTGTCCTATGCTCCCTAGAATTCTAATTCCCAGAGGGGAAATATCTTCTCCGGCCAATGAAACAATAGTGTCGGGGGAAGAAACTTCAACAATGGGCCTAGGCCCAATCAACAACAATGTAACAATAACATGAACACCAAAGGTCCACCTCCAAACCAAAATGCCAACCAAAATAGTGCTGGACCATCACATTTCACACCAGTTGCAGACTTCCAGCCCATGACTAATTGCTGTAGATTGCATGACACAGGTTCACACAATGAGGTAAATTATGCCACGTTGGAAAAAGTCATCATGATCTCCCAGCTAGACAGACAATAGTCGCATGATGGTACTCCCCTAGAGCCTCTTGTTCAAGAGTCCACCCACAGTGCTTTCACCTGTCAGACCATCTTCTTCAGAGCTTCCAGGGAAGATGAAGAGGAATCTAAATTGCATGGGTTCTTTCATGAATCTATCTCGCCCTTCGAGGCCAATGCCTTCACCAACCCATGTAATCCATACAATACTTGGAGTCAAGTTGGTAAAGGACCAGCTTACACACCTACGCCCCTTATCAAGGACACTCCTCCTCCCTGGGATAATGCAACTGACTGACCCACTCCTCTAAAGGGGTCTAGCTCTAACCAAACAAAAGACCTAGCTTAGGGAAGTCACCAATTCCTGAGAGGAAGATTCAAAATTACAAGGGCGTTAGAACAGACCACCAACTCCATGACCTTAATGGAGGTCTTGCTAAACTATCCCAAGCAGAAGAAGTCTCTTCTAAAGCTCTTGGGAAACCCATAATTCATCAGCCACCCACCCAAGACTATCTCGTTCAAAGATACTAACGCGGCCATCTTCCAAGGGAACAATGAAGATCCTCCCTTCCTACTAGGCCTGAATATCCAAGGCAAAAACATACACAATTACTTAGTAGACTCCGGAGCTTTGGGTAACATCATGCCCTTATCCATTTGTTAGAAGCTCAGATTCCATCCCACCTCATCTAATGGTGTAATGATCCAGCTAGATAAGACTGCCATAAAAATGGTGGGGGAATTGAAGAACGTCTGGATACAAATTATCTAGGACCCCAGGATAGCCAGCATAATTGACGTCTAAGTGGTGGACATCCCAGAGACTTATGGGATGTTATTAAGTCAGAATTGGTCTAAGTCCTTGAATGGATACTTTTCGACCGACTTCACCCATTTATGGCTCCCCTGAGAAGGAGAATCAAACAAGATTTGGGTTGAAAGTGAACCCCGGATGAAACAGGCCCTTACCAAGGTCAGGAGGGTCAGTGAGGTCTTCTTCTCTAAGACTTCCCCTGGGGTATACCAACCCTTCAAAATCTTAACATTCAATTTCACCCCCGGGGAGGATCCCATAGTGCTGCAAAGAACCCAGGACCTAGAAGAAAAGTTGAAAGTTGAGGTTGACTCTCAAGGTGCCACAGCGACCACTGCCACACTCATGTCTGGCACTTGGTGCCAAATACACTATCAGAAACATTCAGAACTTGAGTGTGGGCCCTACTTTTTGGTCGCTACCTGGCACATCGATGCCCTCTAGAATAGAGAACATATAGCTGATTCTTCAGAGCCAAGTGTTCCTACGGGATGCACTCCTTTGGTGCCATCTCCCCAGGAATCTCAGATCCAAACTTCTCCAGAGGTAAACCCTACCTAAATGCCAATAGTTTAGGAAGAATCTCCTCCTAAGTCTCCCAATAGCAATCCCAAGGCTACTCTCACTCCCCAGCCCCAAACTATGAATAACGATTTGTGGACCCTCAAGTTTGATGGGTTCCGATCCAAACAAGGCTGTGGGACTAGAGTAGAATTAATCAACCTAAAAGGGAAATCCTTCCTCGCATCTTACAGAATATAGTTCAACTCCACAAACAACATTATAGAGTACGAGGCTTTGGTCCTTGGACTCCTATTTGCATTAAGGAAAGGTGTCACCCACCTCTGGGCTCTGGGGGATTCAGAGTTGGTTGTCAAACAGGTCCAGAGTCAATACACATGCCATGACAAGAGAGTGGCTGCATACAGCAACCGGGCTTGGAGCTTTATTAAAGATTTTTATGCCTTTGGCATTGATCTCATTCCCCGACAATGGAACTATGTCCTAGATGCCCTTGCCATTTCTTCCAGCACACTTGAGCCAATGGCTGGCTCGCAACTCCAGATATTTTCAGTTGAGATGGTCTCCACCCTGTCCATTCCAAATAATGTCACCCACTTTTAGGTTTTTGAGGATGATCAACATATCCTAGCCTTCATTGCCAATGTTGGCATCTTTGAAGACTAGATAGTGGAGGAATGAGACCATGACGATACTGGGCAGGGTGACGAAGATGATGGGATCATGGACCTACCCACTAATACAATCCCAAAGGGGATGGTTGCACTTGAGCGAATCTTTGACTCAGACCCTAGGGCCTGAGAAAAGATATCTTCCTCTGAGGGAGGAAAGTTTTAAAAGGTAAACATCGCCCAGCCTGGTGAACAAAAGATAATCCACATTGGCACCTCCTACTCCCCTGAGGAGAAGGAGAGGATTCTCATAGTTCTCTGAGAATTCATAGATATAATTGCATGGGGTTATGAGGAATTGAAAACATACGACACATCTGTTATGATTCATACTATTCCCCTAAAACCTGATGCTAAGCCTTCTCGACAAAAGTAGAGACTAGTCAACCCACTGATCAAGCCTCTAATTTGTCAAGAAGTAGAAAAATTACTGTCAGTCTAGATAATCTTTCCAATCTGGCACACTACATTTGTTTCCAATCTAGTCCCTGTGCGGAAGAAGAGTGGTGAGATTCGCCTTTGCGTGGATTTCTGAAACTTGAATAAGGCCTCCAAGAAAGATAACCACCCTCTCCCTTCATTGGATGAGGTGTTATAGATAGTGAATGGATCCCAGATGATGTCATTCTTGGATGGGTACTCCAGGTATAACCAGGTCATGGTTAAGTATGAAGACAGGGAGAAAAAAATGTTTACCACCAAGTGGGAAACATTTGCATACAAGAGAATGCCCTTTGGTTTGATTAACGCAGGGGCCACATTTTAAAATTCCATGGACATTGTGTTCGAGGGCCTTGTGAATCAGTGCATATTCATCTACATGGATGATTTGACTATCTTTTCCCAGGATAGGCGTGACCATTCCACCCATCTCGCTCAGATCTGCGAGAGATGTCACCGGTATGGAATATCCCTCAACCCCAAGAAGTGCATATTCAGGGCCACCGAAGGGAAGTTGCTCGGGCATATCATCTCCAAGAAGGGCATAGCCATTGACCCTGAGAGATTTGAAGCATAGTTAAACTTACAAATGCCCATCAGCATAAAAGAGATGCGATCTTTCTTTGAAAAGATCAACTTCATCTGGCGGTTCATCACTGGATTCACCGAAATAGTCAATCCACTCAATGAAATGATGAAAAAGGATACCAAGATTGAGTGGAGTCCTAAAGCAAAGCGGGTGTTTGCCCAGATCAAATAGAAAATAATGGAAGCACCCATACTAGCTAGTCTAGACTACTCCCTTCCATTTTACATTTACTCCTTTGCTTCGCCACATTCTTCCACGGCAGTGTTGACTCAAAAGGTTGAAGGGGAAGAACTACCAATAGCTTTCATGAGCTCCCCCTTAAAGAACACTGAAGTCCAGTATTCATCACTAGAAAAGTAGGCCTTTTCTCTAGCTCACATCATGAAGAAATTCTAGCATTACATTGTCTGGAGTAAGGTACGCTATCATTCCAGACCAAGCCATGAAGTCTCTACTAATGCAGAGTGAGTTGGGTGAAAGACGGGGGAAATGGATGGCCATCCTCTAGGAATATGATTTAGAGATGCAGCCCATGAAGATAGTCTGGGGCCAGGGACTGAGTTGAGAAATGGTAGAGGAGACTCCCTGCATAGAATGCCAAACTTACCTGGTGGAGTCCATCACTCGAGACCCATCGTATAGAAATCTGGTATATTTTCTACTAAATAACAAATGCCCAGAGGGGTTACCTCCCAATAAATGCTATGCCCTGCAAATGAAAAGCAGTCACTTCATGATCAAAAACTTTGTGCTCTACCAGAGGAACTACAAGGGAGTGTACCTCTGTTGGATCGACAAAGACCAAGCTGTGAAGGTGATTGATGAATTTCATGGGCTGTTTGGAACCAGGCATGGCTTAGCCGATGCCACTGCCATCAGATCCTTCAGGCTAGATACTATTGGCCCTGTATATTAAAAGATTTTTACACTCATGTGAGAAAATGCCACACTTGCCAAACCCTGGCGCATCATGAGTGTAACCTGGCTATGCCTTTGCAACCAATCTTTGAGGCTTGGCCCTTGACCCAATAGGCATTTGATTTCATCAGGGAAATCAACCCCAACTCGTCTGCCAACCATCGATACATTCTCACTACTATTGATTACTACACCCAGTGGTCCGAGGCTATACTGTGCAAGAATAACATGATAGACATAGTTATCAAATTACTGGAAGAAAACATCATCACAAGGTTTGGAATTCCCTTTGCTTTGGTATGTGACAATGGTCTGACATTTTCTTTGGTGCAATTACTCAAGTGGACCTACAATCGAAAGATCACTCTGAAGTTTTCTAGTAACTATTACCCCCAGGGGAATGGCATTGCTGAATCTATGAATAAAAATCTACTTGAAGTGATCAAACATCTACTAGAACAGAATCCCCAGGATCGACATCAAAATTTGAAGTTCACCCTCTAGGAAGATCGCATTCGAATCAAGGCTACCCTGGGAACATCCCTGTTCCATCTAGTTTATGGCCAGAACCCTATATTCCCAATTAACTTACAGATCCTAGTTTTATAGTTTATGCAGGAATTCAGCAACAGGGACAACATTTTGGAGGTTCAGCTCTTCAATCCTGTATGAATGGAAGAATAGTGAGATGCAACCCTTGAACATTTCGTGCGTCATCAAGCAGTGGTAAAATGATGGTTTGACCGCAGAGCCCAATACAAGGCTTTTCAGATTTTGGACTTGGTCCTGTTGTGGGACAAGGCCCAGAAAAAGAAAGGAAAACACACCAAGTTCCAATGGCTCTGGCTCAGACCATATTTAATCTCATAAATCTGTGGGGCAAATACTTACCACCTTAATGCCATGACCAGGGAACGTGTCCCATTGCCTGTCAATGGACAGTTTCTCAAACAATACTTTGAATAGGGTAAGTTTATCTAAAATTGTACTTTATGTAAAGCCTTCTGCTTTTAAATATTTCTTTCCTGGTGCCTTGTCGGGAGGTACCGTGTCTTGTAAATATCCTTTTCGGCTACCCTCTGGGACAGTCCTCTTTTGGTGGTTTTTATTTTGGTTTTTGGTTTTCTTTTCGGGTCCCGACATTTTGTTCTTGTAAGGATTTTAATGCTTCGCATAAACTCTGGTCTTTGGTATGATGTCTATAGCATGGTGAACTTAAGAATCTATCCTTAGCATAGTGGAACTGGCTCAGTCTCTAGAGTGATTCGTGTCTCAGTCCTCGAGGCTGACTGGTCACTTTCAGAAGCGGTTAATAAAGACTGTCAGAAGGTAGTTGGCTACATCAAGGGGGCATTGGATCAACAGTTGGCTTTCTGAAAGATGGCCTTCTCAAGGTGCCATTTGAGAGGTACACCTGGCACATTAGAGATAGGGTGTTGCATTTCCCATTTATGAGGCATGTAGCCTTGATCCCCAGGGATCTGATTTGTTCCTTCTCTTTCCTCGCTCTCTTCTCAAGGCTGATTCTTCCACTGTATATTCTTGTCTCATTCTTTTGACATGTCAGGCCTATTCTATCTCAAGGTCTTTTGTAGTGTGGCACAGGTAGTACCGGCCCCTGGATATTGTATTTTATTGAAACATGATGTAAAATAGGGTTAGGGTTTGGGTTAGAAGAAAATGTGTATAAATAGTAAGACCGGCCCATTTCCAAGGGTCGGAAAAATTGATGATTTTGCTGTCCATAGTAATAGAAAAGTGATTTTTCATTTTAGTTGCAGAGCTCAATGCTCCATTGTTTCACTTTCCAATAGTTAGATGCTCCCCTAGAGCCACCATTGTATCATGCACCAGTGCATGCTGGAAGAAACATTAATGAAGAAGAGAGAATTCTTTGCAATGATGTTGTTGGCATTCAAACTTTTGAGTTAATGGTATTTTATGTTTCATGTTCTTTATGTCTTCTACTCTGATATGTCAAGTAGATTAACGACCTCTTTTCCCTTGCTACTGATAAAATACTAGTTGATGGTTGCGTATTTCTTCGGTATTTAGTGTGGTATATCAGAGCATTATCGATGTTTTGAATGTTTAAGAATAACTATAGTTAGATGAAGTACTCTTGACCCTGCAGGATCTTTTTCATTTTATTTGCCAAGTGTAGAATGCTTGGAGAGACCTCACCTTATTGAATCTCTGGAGAGAATGAGTTGAAGAAACTAGCTATCCCCCTCAAAAATAGTCTCTTCTCCCAATCAAGCCCCGCACTGTCATGACCCGACACCCAGGTGCTTGGAGGCCCAGGGAGTCTAATTTCCCCAGATACCCTTTGCAGGCAGAGTTGGCCGGTACCCCCTGTTAGCACTGTGTTGAAATTTTTTTGAATCCCTCGGTCTTATCCTTTTCCCGGGTTTTCCTATTTTCAAATCTTATGTTTTACCGCTCAAAACAAGTCAATCTCTTTCTAAAGTCATGTTTTAACCTTAGTCACTTACTCGCATCGATATTCTTGCAATGTTTTTAAGTTGTGCGAGTCAGCGACGAGCTGTTAGTGAAGAGAATCGCGCAGTCGCGAGTCGTTTGTGTCAAATTTTGGTCTGTGTGCGAGTGAGCGGGTTCATGTCTTGAAGTTGTAAATCGCACAGTCGCGATGCTTTTTGGAAGTCAAGTGCTAAGTTTGCGAGCGGGCGACGAGTAAAAACATTGTGCATCGCGCTGTCGCAATGAGCCCATGTTAAGTTACCATGTGTCTGCGAGTGAGCGGGTCTTATTTTTGTAAAGGTTAATCGTGCAGTCGTGATTCCTTATTGAAGTTAACTCAAGGGTCAGCGAGTCAGTGATGAGTTAAAGTTATGTCTATCGCACAGTCGCTGAAAGATTTTGCTATCTACTTCATTCTCCGCAAGTGATCGAGTATTGTTAAAACTTAAGCAGTCGCACAGTCGCATCAGGATTTTGTATCAATGTTTTGAGTTGTGCACAACGCAATGAGGTCATGTCTTATAGATGTCGCTTAATCTCATAGGTTTAACTCATATTGTTTTTTGCAGAGCGAGTGCGCGACGAAGATGTAAAACAAGGATATGAAATTTGCATCGCCCAGTCGCACAATTACTTTTCACATTCCATGATAGTCCGCGACCGAGCGACTAAGAACCCATTTAAAGCCTCACTTAGTCGCTGAAGCTTTGAGGTGATGAAAGTTCAGCTCGCAAGCATGCGACAAGCAGAGAAAGAATGATGTCACGCACTCACTATTCAATGCAGATGATCTGAAAAGAGCTCTTGAGTGGGCGACAAAGGGAAAAAGTGAGACACTCGCGCACTCGCGGTCTATAATAAATTGAAGTTTCTGGGCTCGTGAATTCACGACTGAGAAAAGAACAATGCATCGCTCACTCGCTCATTAGATGATATCAGAAATAAAAGGACAACGAGTGAGCGATTGGACAGAGTATGAGTTATAAAAGATGAATGTTGCTCCATCGTCCAGTCAATGAAGACAAAAGGAAATTAGCTCGCGGGCATGTGACGAGCTGGAAGAAGAGAAGGCCTTTGATTGGCCCACCGTCAAAGAAGTAAACAGATGGGAGGAAAAGCTTAAAGGATAAACCAATTATAGTTGAGCCACAAAAGACAAATCTTGTTCAGGCTTTGTAGATAAGTTGCCACCCGTGTTTGGTTGCTGAACTTTGTTTCTAACTCGTTGCAAAGTTGTTGCAAGATTTTTGTAATCTTTCCTAGTATGTCGGTAGCTTGTTGCATCCTTATGCTATAAAAGGATTCCAAGACTACTGGGAAAAGGATGATCATTTTTTAGGTCTGAAAATACTACCAAGTCAATTGTAAATTTTGGTCTGGAGAACCAATATATCTGGTCTTTTGAGAAAAGTCTTTGTGAATGTATTGACTTATGATAACTTTTGAATAAAATCTAGTTCACAGTTTCTGAAGCATTTGATTGATTTTCTGTCTTCATTTTAGCATTCTGAGTTTTGTTTAAATTGAATATTCTAGGAATATTTTTCAGTTTATATATCTGTCAGGCAGATTATGAAATACTTCTAGGGTTCTTTCAAGGAGAGAATATACTTTAGGGATATTTCAGAAAAGTTCAGGGTATAGGTGAATTTGATGGATTAATTTGGTTAAATTTACTAAGGTAGATATATAAGGTATATCTATGTTTGTGTCAGATTCTGTAATTGTCTCAAGTTGTTGTCTTCAATCATGATGTTTTAAAACCATTTATACATGACTCCATGCCCTAGGATCGAGCACTGGTCTATTTTTGTTCATTAAAATGACTGTCATCATTTAAATCAAAATCTTTATTTTTAGTTCGGTCTGTTCTTGTAAAAGTTACAGTGATTATTTCCTGTAACTCCATCAAATAGAAAACTAGAATAATTTAGTGATTTCATTATTCTAAATTGTCAAGGGTATTCCCGCCCGAGTTTGTGGAGCTCAAAGTGTAGAAGGTTTCAAAACCTTTTTTCTGTTATTCTACTCTATGTTGGGTCAGTGTTAGGGATAAATAGAGTGAACCCTCAGAGGGGTATTTTTGTATCAGCAAAAAAAGGGAACAACACCCCCAGTACCCGGTGACAACTTATGACTGTTGGCGGACCCAGTTAGCAAAACCCCACCAGCACCATGCTTCTTTAAGGCTCTCATTAATGCCTCATTAATATATATTCCTTAAGCCCATGTCTCCCCCATGCCTATTGAATGCCCTTGGCATTTATTTCTTCCTACACACCATTAATGAGTTTTTCAACTCATTAATGCACCTTGTCCCCCCTCTCTCTCCTCATTCTTCTATAAATAGAAGGGGTTTTTGAGCACAAATAAGCCTTCATCTTAGATTAAAAATTGCATTGTTATGCTATTAGAATAAACCTAGACTCATATCATATTTCATGTTTCATGTTTATTCATTTTTTTTTCATGCTTTGTTAGAGCTAGAATGCATGTTATTTAAATATTTTTCTCATTTTAACTCAAATATTTCATGCTAGGATGTATATGTCACTGAAAGAGGCATAATCTGAGAGCTATTATGTTATTTTCATACTCTTCCTCATTAGAAATCAATAGGTCAGTTTTAGTTGATTTATATGCTCATCTAACCCCTTTTTCGCTAATGCAATGATCTATTGAGGTGTTGTGTCTTTCTTAAATAGGTACAAAAATCACACACACATTTCTAGCACCCATCGTGGGGCCTGATTTCCAACTTTCCCTCATTTTGAAATTATTTTTCACTGATTTGCATGCACAGGATTCTGTTACATAGTCATTTCTGGTCATTCTAGAACACATCCAGGATATGTGCTCGCACTACAGAAAATGAGTCTCGAATCTCAGTTTTCTCGAATCATTTTTTTTTATTTAAGATCACAATTGGGGAACATACAATTACATCTAGTGACAAAGTTTCACATATAGTATACTTAATCACATATGGTTATTTTAGGCTCACATCTGGTTAGATAACTTACATACTTCATTTGCATAACCCTAACATCTTACACAGTTGTGTTTATGACATTTTTCCAGCCTAACTAGTGTTTTTAAGGTTGTTATCAAAGGTTTTTAGTGGGAGAAAAACAAATAATACTAAATTGGTTTTTCAGATTGCCAAACCCCCATCTTGACCTCTGTTTATATGCTTTTCACACTAAAGACATTTTCTAATTTTCCACTAAACTGACTAGAGGACTATGCTCTTTTCCTTTTAACAAAAATCAAAAACTCACACCTCAGTTTATGGGTTGAAAGGAATTTGGAGATAACTAAACCAAGGTAAACAAAACTAAATTTCAATTTGGATCAGTAACTGAACAATCAAAGCACTAAATTTATGGGTTAAATGAACAAGCACATTGTCTAATTTTGGATCAGAAATTGAACAAACTACTCATTTAAGATTGTGGATTAATTGGACAAACAAACTTTGCCTTCAAAGCATTATGTTTTCTATTAAATAGGAACATCTTAAATCGAGCACAACATTACTTTAGGGAATGAACTTTTGTTTGAATCTATTTTGGGAGAAAACAACATGGATTATGAGAGTATGCTCTTCTTCTTCGGAGGAATAAGAAATCTAGACGTCCTATGCTCGCCAATCCTTTATAAGCTTATTTAATAGTAGAGGGCCTCCCGGTTGAGGAAAAAATCTCCTGGGAATGACCCAAGTGAGGACAGATTTTATGCCAACCCTTCCAACTCACTATAAATAATTGCTTCCTCGTAGGCCAAAGCCTTGGAAGAGGGAGCTGATTTTGTTCATATAATTTCAACATCATTCTTTGAACATGCTTGGGTATGTGTAGAGCGGAGCTGCTTGAATCTTTCTTGTGAGACTACATATACTTAAGTACTGATAGGGCTATACGCCTCAATTTTTCCTTGTGCAATTCTATGGGGGACGGTTTGGAACAGATTACCCAATAATAGACATTTCAACTGAAAGACTTATTGATTCATCCCCGAAAGGGTGATAATATTTGTGCAAGGAAAAAATTAATTGCCCCAAGATGCTCACCATATCATGCCCTCACTTGTGTTAGGAGTCGGCTAATACAACATCATTACTGGAGTCATTGCATGCTTGGTGATGGCTATATTCTAATTAGTATTTGAGTGTTTTCCTAAGTCAAAGAGCAAAGATTTTCATCCTCCACCTAGAAAATAAGGATAAGATGTCTGTCTGTTTCACCCTCCTAATAATGCAAATCTGTTTGACGTACCTAAAAAAATATTAAAAAGATAATATCTTCAAACAAACAAAAAATTTAAATCCTAGATCAATGCATGTGTTTCCATTCACTAACGAATCTCAGAATGAAAAACTACAATCAAATGAACTTCACGCATTTCCAAAATGAACTTTTCAAAAATGATCAAATCTGATATAGACATCAGAAAATTGCATACTAGATTTCCTGAATTGTATTCAGTATTTAAGCTCACATTTGGTATCACTGGCTCACATTTAGTCAGCATGGTGTTAAATTTGGTATTTAAGCTCGTATCTAGGGTTGTCAGTAGATTGCATCCAGTATTTCTAGGCTCACATCTGGGAGCTCACATCTAGGATAGTGGTCACTTGAAAGATAGTTTCTTAGAAAGTCTCAGTTGATTTGGATACCATTTTGGCTCTTTAGTCTATCCCTATTGTCTTTCCTGGTCTCCCTGTCATTATATCAAAATACATTTTCAAACGTCCACCTTGCATGTCCTATCAGTTTCTCATAATCTATCTCAATATGTGTGGTCTATCCACCTCTTACAAACACTTGGTTCCCAACTCACTATCAGGGCATTCTAACCCTTTGACACTAGAATCATTTACTTCCACCAAAACTTGAATGATACTTCCACCTAGACACACTCACTTGAACAATTCACGATACTACCTGACACTTTTGGGAAATGTTGACGAAAGTTGAGACACAACTTCATGGTTAAAAAAAGATGCAACAAGTATAGCTCTAAAGGATCAAAAGTGCCTCCTAAATAACTACACTTTCTAGGGGAAACATCTTGTAGTTCCCTACTCGATCTAGACTCTCCACAAATGGACAGATCCACTCAAGGATGGAGTGAGGCTTTTGAATAATATGACAATAGAAAAAGCCAAAAGCACGAAGATCTTGATGAAAATGAAGAAATCACCTTTGAAAATTATCCATTTGGATTGGACAGTGAGGGGGAGATCCCTAAAGATGAATACGATAAACTCAAAGAGAGTAACAGGCTCCACAAAATATTGGAAAGGATAATTGGTGACAATAAAGAGAAATACTTCCCTCATTTGGCATCCACTGACATAAAATTACCCCCAGATTATGATGTGGAGAAACTCAAAGAAAAGGAGGTACCAACTCCTATATCCATTCTCACCAAGAAACTCACTTTTATGCAAACAGAGCTCACAAAACTCAAACAAGGAAAAGAGAAACCCAAAAAAAAATACTCTTTGGACACCATTTGTCCATTCCCTTTTAACAAGAGTATCACTATGGTTCTATTCCCTCCCAACGTGGCATGACCAAAATACGACAATTATATGGGAGAGACCAATCCACATGACCATGTTTGAGAGTGTTGTGCTCTTAGCATAGAGTACAAGCATGAACCCACTTACCTCATGTGACTATTTCCTGCAAGTCTAGGAGGAAACACCATGGAGTGGTTCTCAAAACTAATGCCCAAGGTCAAAAATTTTGAGGAGTTGATTCAACATTACTCCTACAACATCCAACATGATGTGACTATGATGGACCTATGTAATACTAAATAGAATACTGACAAATCATTTACACACTTCCTACAAAGATGGAGGAAAATCTTTACATGATACTCAAGGGCTATCCCCGAATCTGAGAAGATGGAAATTTTTGTTAATAACTTGGTACAAGAATTAAACTATGCATTACAAATGCAAGACTCCCCTAGCTTCAACATAATGATTAAAAATTCCCTCCGTATCAAAGAAGTTATGGTCAGAAAGGGGGAGATCACTCTTCAAAGTGAAAACAAACCTAACAACTCCAAGCCAAAATGGTGGAAACAGAACAAAAATGTTGCCAATTATGGCATAGTAGATGCATCCAACATTGGCCCTAGACCTGAGGTATTCAATCTCACCAACAGTATGAAAACAAGCAAGGATGCCAAGGTAACGACTCCCATGCCCAAATCAAACACTGATAATAGAAAGGGTAGGACATGGACTTCAAAACCTCAAAGAACATTCACTCCTTTGGGAGAGCCTCTCGAGATTATTTTGAGGACACTTCTGGATAACAAAGCTCTTACTATCCCAGATTCCAAACCGTGGGAACCAATGGTCCAACCTAGATGGTGGGATGATAATTTCTACTCTGTCTTTCACAAGAACAAAGGACACAAAACTAATAATTACTTAAACTTAAACATGTCATTCAAGACCTCATTGAAGGTGGAAAGATCAAAGTGGACAGACACACTACCAATGAATATCATACAAAATTTGATAAACCATTCCCTAATTATGATAAAGGGGAAAAATCTAAAGGGAAAGGTAATGAAGTAAACTACACCTATTCCAACAATGATAATGTGATCAATATGTTAGACATTAAAATTGAATCAATTAATGTGGTCACAATCAAAGGTGTTTCATTCCACTCGAATGCACTAACACAGAGCCAAGCACAGGTCATAATCAAAGGACCCAATTCTTCCCCAAAACCAGCATCAACGTCCAAGGTTCCTATCATTACTATCCCTAAACTAGTAGAAAAACACATGGCTACTATTCCGAGAGAAAATTATGACTTGGTAGACCAATTACAATGAACCTCTACCAAAATTTCCATTTTTGAATTGCTCAAAATATCTACAGTACATAGGGAAATCCTAGAACAAGCTCTACATGCTGCTAACATTCCAAAGGATATTGATATAGACAAATTTGAAGCGATGGTCAATCACATCTTAGTGTCACATTAGCTCTCCTTTTCTGAAGAGGATGATAAGTCATTTTCACATCCACATAATCAACCCTTCCATATTGAAGTCCTCATTCAAAAATCCTATGTTAGACGTGTATTGATAAATGGACGCACATGATTGAATATCTGTACACTTAATCCAATCAAGAAACTGGGTCTTTTAGAATAGACCATTGACTCTAGAAGGAAAATAGCTATCAAAGCTTATGATGAGGAAGAAAGATCCTCTAAAGGACTTATCATTCTACCTATCAAAGTCAAACCAATTGAGAGGAATGTTGTATGTCAAGTTCTGGATCTACCCCTGGCCTACAATATCCTATTAGGGAGACCATGGATTCATGAAATGAAATTTGTGCCATCTACTTACCACCAGTGCATAAAATTCCCACATAATAGGGTGGGAGTATCTATTCCTATAGATGCTAGCTATACTTGTAATAATATCAAATTAGGTAGTATGATCCCACATAAAAAGGAGTCTATGGATGAGATTACTCCTGAAACTACCATGGACATGGTTATGAAGAGTTTTGGCAAAACCTTAAAACTTGAAGAAATGGGTTTGGGAGAATACAAGGTGGAATTGACTCTATCACTTACAAAACTTCCCATATCACCAAGATCCTATGGAAAACCTTCCTCAACATTCACACCTACTGCATCCAAGGATCCAAAAATACACAAAGAAACTAGCATGGTAAAGGCATCCACATCTTCTTTAGATAACACAGAAGAAGAGGCAGTCTTGGACTAGCTTTACAAATGAGAACTGACGGAAGCTGAGTTCAAACATGTACAGCTATCTCCAGAACAATATGCAAAGGGATATAATTTCCTCAAATAGATGGGATACAAAGGAAAGGGACCTCTAAAAAACACAAGAAGAGGACTTATTGAGCCTATACGCATGGAATTCTGAAATACCAGAGATAAAACATGACTGGGTTTTAATACTAAAACTGACAAACCTACTTCAAAATACATCCCATCCTCAGACAAAGGGAGTGATGAAACAGATGAACTAGAGCAGTGGTCCTATGAAATTTTATTACATGTTGGTATAGAGAATCCCAAATATCAAGGATAACGCTATGTACCCAGCTTTGAGGTACCACAAGATCTTCACACCCCTTTGTTAGCACAACCTCCCATTTAGGAGGTAGGAGACTCAACAATAGGTGATTCAGAGATATCCTTGGTAGCAACAACTACATAAAGCACACCTCGACAATAGGATTTACATCCTCACTAGGGGAAATTGGTCACAGTTTGACATATTCTTGATCTACCACACTTTGATCCACAGGTAGCTAACCAGGTACATCAAATAACCATTGCTAAATACTTAAACCGATCTGATGATGAAAACACTGATTCTCATGATTATGAATGTGATGAGTTATCTGTCACTACAAAAGATATTGAAATAGATACAATCCACATGTTTGTGGCTCCCTTAGCTTCTCATAAACAGTCTAACACTACTCCCAACAAAACTGATAATCTTGAAGTAGAAGAAGAATTCCTTCTCCCTGGCAAGGATGGAGAGACTGGTGCTTTCCTAAGTCTGGAAGAAGTTCTAAGGCAACAAGAAAGAAGCCTCCTTTTATAGAGATATGAAGATGATAGTTCTATTGATGATTCACTAGATTTTGGTCCACATATGACTAACAATGACCCTTTTTATGATGATCTAACTCTTATTGATCTAAACATTGAAGAAATTAACTTAACAGAGTATGTAATGTTAGCTAATGGTCTTGATGCTAACATGGTATTGTCCTTCCCAGAGTCTGATTCCTTGTCTTTGATACACCTAGACCTCATTGATTGGAGTAACATAGATGCTATGCCTATCCTTGAGTTTCCCAATGACTACACCCTATCTTTCTATCTCAATGCTTGTGAACCTTACCCTTCTTCCACCAATGCAAGGAGCAAGAACATGTCACAAGAGGATATCAAGTTTCTCAGTCAAACATTGAAAAATAAAAATAAAAAGGGGACTGATGGTGAAAACCACATTGTGGCAATGGAAGATCCTAAAATAGTAAAAATAAAATATGTATCCAATGGTGGAAACCTCTCGGAGGTGCCAAAGGATGAGATTCTTGATATCCTCCCCAAACACTTTCAGGAAAGGTCTTCAGTTCTAATTGAACCAACACATCCAGTAAATTTGGGCACCATTGAAGATCCCAGAATAGTACACCTTGCACAATCATTGTTAGAAGAGGAGAAGACAAATTTTACAGAGTTCCTAAGGGAAAAGAAGATCAACTTTGCATGGTCTTATACAAATATGCCTGGAATAGATCCTAATATAATCATGCACCACTTATCTATAGCTCATGAGATCAAGCTCATGAAACAAAAACTTAGAAAGATGCATCCTCACGTTGCATTTCTAGTAAAAGCAGAGGTAGAGAAATTGTTAAAAGCTAGATTTATCATAGTCATCGCATACACAGGATGGATCTCCAATGTGGCCCCCATGTCTAAATCTGATAAATCTATTAGGATATGTACAGACATTAGAGACTTAAACAAAGCATGTCCTAAGGATGATTTCCTGCTACCTAACATTGACATGATCATAGACTTCACAGTAGGCTACCAGATGTATTCATTAATGGATGGATTCTTAGGCTATAATCAGATAAAAATTGTCACTGAGGATCAAGAGAAAAATGCATTTACATGCGCATGGGGGACGTTTTGCTGGAACGTCATGCCATTTGTGTTAAAGAATTCCAGTGCAACATATCAAAGAGAAATGACTACTATATTCCACGATATGATGCATAAGAACATGGAGAATTATGTAGATGACACCTTAGCCAAATCTAAAGAAAGGAGCACTCACATTGCTAACTTGAGAAAGATCTTGGATCGAATAGAGTAATTCCAACTCAGGCTCAATCCAAAGAAGTGTGCCTTTGTCATCCAATCAGGAAAAATCTTAGGATTTATAGTTTTAGCAAAGGTAATTGAGTTAGATCCTACAAAATTCAAGGCTATTCTACAAATGACTCCTCCATGCAACATCAGTCAAATGAGGACATTGCAAGGGGGACTTCAATCAATCAGGAGGTTTATGTCACAACTTGATGACAGAGCACAACCCTTTACCAAATTAATACATAAAGGGGTCACCTTCAAATGGGATGAACACTATGAAACCAACTTTAGAGAATTAAAAGGGTATCTCGCTATTCCTCCTATTCTTATGGCGCATATTCATGTTAAGCCATTACTCCTGTATATCTACGCAATAGCTACATCATTAGGAGTACCATTAGCACAAGAGGATGAAACAAACAAAGAAAGAGATATCTACTACATCAGTAGAAGGCTAGTCTCCTATGAGCTCAATTAAAGAATTATTAAAAAAGCATTCTTAGCAGTCATCTTTGCATCACAAAAATTGAGACACTACATGCTCTCTCATATAGTAAGGCTCATTTCTAAGATCAATCCTTTAAAGTACCTCCTGAGAAAAAAATGTTCAAAGGGAATCTAGCAAAATGGGTCCTCATCCTAAGAAAATTTGACATTGAGTATGAAGATAGGAGGGCTATTAAAGGACAAGTCCTCACAGATCAACTAGCTGATTCACCACTTCAAGATGATGAACCTCTAAGGATCAAATTCCCTGATGAAACAATTATGCATCTAACTGAGTATCCATGGAAGATTTACTTTGATGGTTTTTTCACGCAACAAGGCTCTAGGTAGGAGTTCTATTCATAACTCCTCAAGTCTACAAGATACCCAAGTCTTCCAAATTGGTGTTCACATGCATGAACAACATTTCAGAATATGAGGCACTGGTCAACGCTCTTAAGCTTGCCATGGAATGGAAAATTGTAGAGTTACACATGTATGGTGACTCCCAGCTCATTATCCATCACATTAATGGAGATTACCAGATGAAAGATGAAAATTTGACACCCTAAAAGAAATTGGTTGATGACCTAAAGAAATAATTGGTCTTCATAACATTCCAGCAGATACCCAGAACAGAGAACAAAGCTGCAGATGCTATGGCTACATTGGCATCCATATTACAACTGGAGGAACATTATCTCTGCTATGCCTTCTTGGTGGAAGAACTCTCCTATCCTTCCTTTGATAACCCTGAATACCAAGTAATCTGTGCTTTGAACACCCCAGACCAATCTCGGTATGCCAATATCATTTTCTATCTCATTGACCAAAATATTCCTAACAATCTATCCAGAAATGAGAAGAGAGCCCTAGTTAGGACAGCATCACGTTATGTCCTCATAACTAACAAGTTATATCGATGAGGTCTTGATGATACAACTCTTAGATGTTTAGAACTTGAAGAGTCTGATCTCGCACTAAAAGAGGTCCACGAAGGTGTATGCAGATCACATTTTAATGAATTTTCACTAGCTAAGAAACTACTCAGAGTTGGCTATTACAGGCCTACCATGGAAAAAGATGCTATTCAATTCTCAAAAATATGTCATAAATTCCAAACATATGGAAATATCATCCATGCTCCTTCCTGAGAACTTATACCTTTCATTACACATTCGCCATTTTAGCAATGGGCCTTTGACTTGGTTGGTCAAATATATCCCAATTATTCAAATGGACACAAGTTTATCATTATGACCACTCAGTATTTTACAAAGTGGGTCAAGGTCATGCCGCTAATCAAAGCCACTGGAAAATAGGTGGCTATGTTAATTTTTAATTACATTATATGTAGATATGGGATACCCTCTTCAATTGTAGTAGACAATGGGGGCCAATTTAAAAATTAAGACATTGATGACCATTGTGAACAGTTCCACATCACTCAACACTGCTCCTCAATCTATTACCTTCAAGGTAATGGATAGGTTGAGGCATCTAATAAGAATATTCTCAAGATCCTACATCAAACTGTAATTAAGTCTGACAGGGACTACCATTTACAACTAAATCCAGCACTATGGGCCTACAGAACAAGCATTAGAATACCAACTGGAGCCACTCCATTTTCTCTAGTCTATGGCACTAAAGTAGTATGACCTATTGAGGTTGAAATCCCATCTTTGCAGATATCTTTACAAGGTCTTGTTACTAATGAACAATACCGCATAGATAGGGTGAATTCTTTAGACCTACTTGATGAGTGTAGACAATAGGTGTTTGATCATCTAAAGGTGTACCAAGCACAAATGTCCAAGGGGTGCAATAAAAAGGTCAAACAAGGAAAATTTGAAGTGGGGGATCTTGTCCTAAAGGAAAATCCTAAGAACCAACACAACAGAGAACAAAAGGGAAAATTTGAACCTATCTGACTGGGACCTTATGTTATCACTACTACTTTTGGTACTGGAGCCTATCAACTAGATACACTTGAGGGAGACGTTCTTCCAGATCCTATCAATACTCTACATTTGAAGCAGTTCTACGCTTAATGTTTGGCTAGCAACACCTGTACTGTGAAATAGTTCTCAAAAAATACCAAAAACATTCAGAAAATCGATCCTGAAGTAAAATCCCAAAATAGTGGAAAAAGTCCTAAAGAAAGGTATCCTTGGTGAAAACCTTGTAAACAAGCGCCTTGATACTACAAAAACATTTAAAAAAGAGAAAATAGCAAAAAAATTGAAAAAGAAAAAAGTGCCTTCATGAAAACCTGGTAAAGTAGGCATCTTGGTAGCAAAAAGAAAGAAATGATCTTTCCAAGTGGTGAAAACCTGGCAATCAGGCATCAATTGTGTTATACACTCCATCTATCAAAGCATCACTGATACTAAGCATTCATAATTGCACCTATCCTAAAATGTTGACTTTGTTTCCTAAACAACTATCTTTTCCTCGCTTGGGAGTTGTCTGTATTTTTGTCTTAGGATCAAGTCATTCTACACTGGGGGCTTCTTTTCCAGTCTGATAGGTTGCATCTACTAGGTCATCATAGGATGGTGTTTTGTGACATAATACTTCTCGATACTCACACTAAACTATTCATTTCATGAAACAAGGATGGAACACACATTGCACTAACATGAAAGGTGTTCCTATGACCTATATTGGTTTGCAAATAGGAGAAAATTTATACACAGACATGGAGCACGTATTTTCTTGAAATCCAACTTTTTGATTGTTGAATCTCTACTGCGCTTGAAAAATGAATCAATAGTATTTCTTAATACTACCTAAACATAGTTTGGTCTTGGTTTGATTGTGACTCTTTTATGTACCCATGATGTTATCACTGGGGGCATCTAAGCCATTATGAATTTTATTTTATTAATTCACAATTGATGGTTGTTGTCTTCTGAGTTACTCCATGACGTCCACGCAAAGACAAAGAGTTGCAAGGATGGGGAGTATAACATTTTCTTGGTTTTCTACATATGGTGATTGTTCCAAATGATCCTATAAATTTCACCTAACTTGGATGTTTATGGTAAGAGATGCCACCCTAAGTGGATAGCCGCATATATCTTGATCTTTGTTATGTGTAAACTATAGTGAGGTTGACAAAATTTCCATGTTTTTTTTTTAAAAGATCAGATTCTCACCAAGGTATACGAAGCTTAATGTACCCAAGGATATGAATGTTCAAGGTCATTGCGGGTCCAATATCTTGCATTACACAAAATCTTGTATATTAAAAGGAAGGTGACTATCTTTTCATCCTGGCTTCTATGCCTTGATGCCTAAGTCTATTTTCTAACATTTCAAATAAAACATAGTATTCATACTTTCATAATATCAATGGGTATTAGTGATGGTTGTACTATCAGGTGGTATCCATTCCAAAAAGTGCCCACTGATGATAAAAAGTTACAATATCTGCAAATCAATGACAAGTCTTAAGAGTCTACATATAGCTGCATTTAAAGATTGCATGATGCATTTGTAAAAGAAGTTAATAAGAATAGGAAATTTATGCTAAAAAATGATTTCTAAATCCAAGTTAATTACATCCATTTATGAGCACTGATCTTTATATCATTGCACATTCATAGCATGCATTTTGCATTCATAAAATGATATTGGAAAAAAAAATACAAAAACAAAGTATTTATGCATCTTACATCTTAAGTACATCCATACATTTTAAAATTGCATAAAGAAAAAATGAAAAACATACATTTTCATATTCACATAGTATCATTTAAAATATATTTATATAAGTCATAAATCCACAAAAATGATGTCATCATCTAAATCTACCTCATCAAAAGACCAAGATATCATCACATGTGCAAATAAATCCATCAAAGCAAGAAACAAATCATGAAACATGTCAGAATTAGGAACAACTACATCAGATATATATCTCAAAACATGACACAAAGATCAAAATATGACACAAATCCACATAAAGAGTATTAGCATATCAGAAGATCAGGAAGAATCATGTGTGTGTGTGTGTGTGTGTGTGTGTGTGTGTCATGTACAAAAGCAGGATCTCAACATGATGTAGATATATAAAATACATATGTGAACAAAATACAACATCAGCTCTGGCTAACCCCCTCTCCTTGATCTAGAGGAGGAGGAGGCATCACCTCATCTGACTACTGAGCCAACCGTGAAAATGATGCTGCTCTCTGCCCCTCTAGCACCATTGCATGATAAAGAGCATAATAATAAATTGCTCTGTGGCCCTGATGAATAGCAATATGAGCATGCAGATCTATCTCTATCCTAAGCCTCTCCTACTGTGCGTCTCACTCTTCTCTTAGTCTCTCTAGTTGTGTATCCCGATCAGCATGCAAAGCATCTACTATTAAAATACTAGCCTTTGTTGTAGTAGCTTTGGCCTCTAATGCTATGATCTGAGCCCTAAGTTGTTCTCTCTCTTGCTCGCCCTGAGAAAGTGGATCTTCATCTCTACCAGATCCCCTACCCAAATTATGTCCTGAGGCCCTGTCTTGTGATCTGTTAGGCTATCTCTGCCTCTGCTGCCTATGCTGATCCCCTATAAGTAATGGACCTGGATCTAACTGGGGAGCCAAAAATCTAAATTGGGTGCATTGACCCTCTCCACTCCCATTGGCAACATCTACGTGGCCACCCACTGTGCCACCACCCCTGTCATCTCCACCATCATCCCCTTCATCTGGAGGGGGATGTCTCCCATCCTTGCATCCATCTCTACCATCATCCCTCCCTTTGTGTCAGCCACTGCCCCTCTCTCTGAGCTCCTCCTTTCCCTATGGCAGGATTATCATTAGGATCATAATCTAGTGGCTCCTCTATGTGAAGAATGACCTCCTTTGGTACTGTGAAATGAGGAAATGGATGCTAAAGCATCTCTACTATATAACCATCCAAGCAGCCTGCATCTGCAACATCCAAGCGGAGATCCCAGTCTACTCCAACTATATCATGAATCTCCTGATGGGTAGTCTCATAAATCAACTGAGCACCCCACAATGGTACCTCATCTTGGATCCAGCATATACAGTGATATCCTAAGTCTGGCCCTGCTGTCGGCCGTACTGTCTCAGAACTTGGGAGACCATGAATTTTTCTATAACATATCTGGTCCATCCAATAAGATACCTACTCTGGAATAAATATGGCACCAGATGAGCATCCGAAGTCCAATCCTCACAATCTAAAAAGGGTCGCCAGACAACCTCGGTCATATGATCGAAGAGCCGCTGCCAGTACTCTACCTTTCCTAGATGGGGCTGTTGAATGTGACCTATATATATATATATATACACACACACACATAAGCTTTCTCTAGGGCCTGTTGCCTATCTACTATCGGCCATGTAACAGGGATGTGCTCCCAGGCCCAGATCTGAAGAATCAATATACCTATAGTTATGCTTCAAGTGTAATGATATAAAATCTCGTGCAACTCTCGCTATATATGGGCTAAGATGCAACTGCCCCATACAAATCTCCATCTGTAGATGATTATTTGCTCTAGCATATCCACCCATCTGACCAAGAACCCATGTTGACCTCTGTCGGGCATCAAGATGCCACCTATCAAGCCTGCTAAGTATACAGATAATCGATCATAATGATCAACCATATGGTCCCATGCAAGGTATCTCCAATCAATGGTGTCACCCTGAAAATATCGACGAGCTGCTCCAATTGCCATGAATGATGTCACCTTAAAGCGTACCTCATGACCAATAATCGATACATACAATATCCACCATATGTCCTCAGGAGTAACTATAATCTCCCTAATCGAGAGATGGAAGGTGTTGTGCTCTAAGTGTCATCTCTAGGAAAGATCAGTCAACAACCCTCAGTTTACCCCTATCTCAGGTAAACCTATCAAAGACTATAATCTGCAACACACTACTGTCACATGCTCATCTGCTGATAATAATTCAGACAAGGAAAGAAGATGACCTAGATATGTGCCTCTAAAAGAAACTACCTCAAAATATGCCTACTTTTGACACATACAAAGATAAAATCAGTGTTCTATCTACAAAAAAGATGTAGACTCTTGATTAGCTAAGTAATTCAAAGTCTGTGACAAGCAAAGATATCAAAATGGCTAAGTTCGTAAGTCTACAAATGAGATGTGATCTTGAAAGGACACGGTGCGATCTCTTTTACTTGATGCAATCCTAGAAATACAAGATTCAATTGAAACCACAGGGTGCAATCCTCAAAATACAGGATGCGATCCTAAAGGCAAGATACGAGCCTACATGAACAAGTTATGACACAACCATATTTCAAACTAAATCAAGGCAAAAATAGACAAATAGGATTTCATCTAGGATATCCTAGATGTGATGTAGAAATTGAAAAAAAATTGGATACGATCCAGGAAATACTGAATGCAATAGAGTTTTGATAGGGTACAATTTGGAATCCCGAATGTGACCCAGAATTCAATGGGATATAAAAGCTATCAAAATGTGTAAAAATCAAATTGGAAAAATTTGTGAGGTTGTTTTATGAGCAGTTACCGGAGGTGGGTAGTCGGTTGGGCGCTGGTGTCGATGGCTCATCTTGAAACAATGCTTCCTCACAGTGACCACCATCTTCTCTATAGAGCTCTTAGATTTACTATGGATAAAAGTGAAAATGAATAGTAAAATGATAATTTTTGAGACTTATATTGGTCTTTTGAGCCATTTAGGAGCTCCAAAACTCCTCCCAGGCAACTGAAACTATATTTTTGTTCTCTTTTTAATCAATCGGTAACCAAATCGAAGGTGCCTAAGGTATTTTGTGCAGCACATTACCATTTTTTTTGTGACAACTCCTAAAAATATAGATTTCCTCCATTTGTTCCGAAAATCCATCCAAGTTACACAGTTTATCATAAATCTTGGTCTGACATCATTTTATCAATCTCACCACTCACATTTTTAGGTAATTAACTTGGTTACCATGTGTTTATTCTTAAAAACACCCTCTTTTGTACTTCTTCTACTGTGTTCTTTCCCTAACTTCTTCCTACAAGTGATACATCATTTTAACAAAGGGATTTTATTCTTTTCCTTCAATTTCATTCCTAATGGGGCATAATCACACTATCATAAATTAAATTTTTGCTCAAAACAACAATAAAGTGACTTCGTTATCAAACAAGCTAGGGGCATGACAGTTTCCTTGACTAAGTCAAAACTGTTGGATAGAAAGCTTTGGTTCTCATAAGCTAGATATCTCGTGTTTCCTCATTTTAAAAGATTCTTATTAAGCTCCTGGCAGCTTCATACTAGCTTTTAGATGACAACCAAGTTCAGAATCAGTATTATCAATCTTTGGACGACTACCAAGTTTAAAATTGGTATCTTTAAAAATATTTTATTGACCTTTGGATGAGAACCAAGTTCAAAGTCAATTCTATCAATTTAGTTCGATTAAGTGCGAGACTGATCTCAGCAGGCATTTCATTTGATCATAAGCGAAATTCTCAATCTTTCTGAAGTCATACATCAAAAAAATCTTTATTTGAATTAATGCACTGCTCGCACATCAATTCAAAGAGTGTAAAATGTAACCACCTAGATTTGATTTATTATGACTATAGACCCTATTTTTCCTAAGTGATCATACCCTCAATTATGTCATGACAATGTTACTTTGGCATAATTCATTTTAAAATAGATTTAATACCCTAGGTGATTTTTATCACTGAATTATATTAACTACTACAACCATACAATTCAAATCAATTCAAACCAATTAAAACAAATCAAATTCAAACAAAGCTATAGTATTTAATCATAAAGGAATTAAATAAAACCCCTAAATCAATTATTCGCTTGCAAATGAACCCATTCCCCTAGCCTAATTAATTTAATTAAATTGGTTATAGTCCTATTAATTATTAAAAAGAAATTAATTGTTTGAATAATTAATATCCTATTTTTGAATGAATTAAATAAGTTTAATTTATTTCATTAATATTCCTCTAAACCCCTAACCTAACCCACTTCAATCAATTTGACTCTGGGTTTAAACCTATCCAAACCCATTCACCCCATGCTAATCTAATTCTAATCCTAAATTCATCCTAACCCACCTTCTAATGTTGTCAAATTCCATTAGGGAGTGATTAAGGACTCGACCCACTTGAGAAAGTCAAGGAATCTCAAGATTCCTTTTTTCAAGTCCACTTTCTCAAGTCACCCTCTTACGGTATTGGCTAAATAGCAGACTAAAACGTAAAACATAATAAGGAAGTTGAAAAAAAGTTGAAAAAAAAACTAAGTGTCCCCCTAGGTAAGAAATACGTTTTAGTCTACTGCATAGACGTTTCCCCCTCTTACACCCTTCCCATGCTTCTTTAAGGCTATCATTAATGCCTCGTTAATAAAGATTCCTTAAGCCCATGTCTCCCCCATGCATATTGAATGCCTTTGGCATTTATTTCTTCTTACACACCATTAATGAGTTTTTCAACTCATTAATGCACCTTGTCCCCCCTCTCTCTCCTCATTCTTCTATAAATAGAAGGGGTTTTTGAGCACAAATAAGCTTTCATCTTAGATTAAAAATTGCATTGTTATGTTGTTAGAATAAACCCAGACTCATTTCATATTTCATGTTTCATGTTTATGCATTTTTAGTTTCATGCTTTGTTAGAGCTAGAATGCATGTTATTTAGATATTTTTCTCATTTTAATTCAAATATTTCATGGTAGGATGTATATGTCACTGAAAGAGGCATAATCTAAGGGCTATTATGTTGTTTTTCACACTCTTCCTCATTAGAAAGAAATAGGTTAATTTTAGTGGATTTATATGCTCATCTAACCCCTTTTTCGCTAATGCAATGATTTATTGAAGTGTTGTGTCTTTCTTGACCTCAAGTTCACATTTGAGTATTTTTTAATCAACCATACGATTCTCTAAATTTGAGTAGTCTAATATTACTAATGATTCAAAATAATTTATACCACTTGTTGAAATTGCAAATTAACCTTTGCCTATGATAATGCTTTTCACTAATTGTTCATCTGAACTAACTAAATAAATTTATTATCCTGTTAGAACTAATCTTCTTTCCCTTTTTCCTATGACTAAAAGTAAATTTTAATTATTTAATTATGAATTCTTCTAAGCTCTATGATCTGAAGGCATGCACATAACTTGTTACTTATTGATCAATGTGATCAAGGATGTATATAACAAATAATTGAACAATGTAGGTAATAAAAAACACAACTATTATAAATAGTTAATGCATAGAAGTTGGGCCAATATTTCCCCTCTTAATACATTGGTTCTACAAGTATATTGGTCCAAAAATCAAGTTTCACCTAGCTAAGAAAGCCCACCCGAAGGATAACTTAACAAAATTTGTTAAATATATAAAATCAATAAACATATTTTGTGAAGATAATTCTCAAAGGAAACAAATATTTAATCAAGAAATGATCTATCAAGATACTTGTAATCAATAGAAGGTTGTAGATTAGAACCGAATTATTGAGTTCTCAATACCAAAATCTCAAATTATAAAGCCTTGAATTATTTTACAATAATTTCTAAGAGATACAATAGAGTTCTATAATTTTATAATTATTGTGAAAGGTTATAATTCATGATCATAATACGAGAATCTCACTAGACAATAATCGATATTGAGCTTGACACCATATATTTATCCTATCTCCAACCTTAATCTTCTGATCACATGCATTCTGATAAAACTATCAACATAAAATATAAAATATAAAGGAAAGCATGAAAGTTAAACCAACATTTCTTCCAATGAAAAGAACCATCTTAAAGTGAGAATCTATGTTTAGATGATGAAAATCCTCCATCATTTGGTTAGATTGACCTCCAGAATGAACATGTTACAATTTATCCATGTATTATACCTCCAATAATTCTTTGGAAGGATTGTCAATTGTTGCAAACATTGCCTCATTTTTTTAGTTTTAACGAGACTTATAACATGATCATTTATGTTATAATGACCCTTGCTAATGCCAAAGAGAAATGTAACCAGTAGTGCAATCTTAGCAATGAGTACAAACATATAACACACTAGTGAAACAAAAAATCCAATGAGACATCCTTTAGCTATAGTGAATGCATTTTTTAATTTCATATTTGTGTCTTGCATCTCCAAATCCAATTCAAATCTAATTGTAAAATTACTCTCTCAAATTTCAATAGTTAGAAGATGGATTGTTTTATTAATACATGTCAAGAAATTTATAGAAATCAATTTACATCCTATGCTACTCGTGAAATCTATTTGAGAAGTACGTCTCTCTTACTATAGAGGTATCTAGTGAAGAAAAAACTAAAGCATTATTGTAGAACAAAATAAAGATTGGGGTATGTGTATGATCATGGTATGCCAAAAAGTGGCAATGTGAAAAGAAGTCCTGATTGGTAGAATGATTGAAAAACAACTATAATGTTCAAATGGTATAATATTTCTTTAAATCTCTAGCATATATCACATTCTATACTTCACCTATCATAAGAAAAAAAAGAAAAAAAAATTCAATTTGATGAAGTTTAGACTAAGTTAAGGTGGTTAGACATAGGAGCTTTTATATTTTCAAAACAATTTAGAAGAAAAATCATAATTAATTATTTACTTGGAAAAAATTTATAAAAAAATATGTGTCACATTGGGACATGAGTCTACTACTTATATCTAGAATCTAGTAAAAAAAATATTATCATTTGATTATGTTTAAGGTGGTCAGACATACACCTACTTCTTATCTTTTTAGTCCTAGTTGATAGACTGATTGAAAAATAGATATAGCTTTCAAATGGTATAACATTTTTGAAATCCAAAACTTGAGTCACATTCTATGATTTACCTACTAAAATAAAATAAAAAAAATTAAAAGTTTTCAATTTGATGAAGTTTAGACTAAGTTAAGGTGGTCAGACATGAGATTTTGTATATTCCAAAAAAATTTTAGTACAAAATTCATAATTAATTATTTACATGGAAAAAAATTACAAAAAAATTTGTGTCACATCCGTAGATGAGTCTACTACTTATATCTATAATCTTGTAAAAAATTATTATCATTTGATTGTGTTTAAGGTGGTCAGACATACACCCACTTCTTATCTTTTTCCGGAAATTTTCATACTACCGCATTGAAATTTGAAATGTTTACCATATAGAATAGTTATTTTTCAAACAAGGGCTAGTATATTAGAAACTACATTGAATTTTCTATAGATTCTCTTCTTACATATTTTTGATATAAGATGGATAACATGTTCAAATATTTATGTGAACTTGCCTAACCCTAATTTTCTGAATTTTCATTGCCACTTAAGGACCTGTTTTGCATACCATGATCCCACACATACAAATTGAAATTCAATGGATTCAATTTGAATAGGATGATTTTACATTATTTCCAAGTGACATTATAACGCCTTATTTTTTAGAAAATAAATAGCCTATGAGAATATATTTCCAATAAACTAATGAATGGTAATAATATTATCAAAGACTAGGTGTTAATTGAATTGGACGTAGAATCGTCTTGAACAGGTGGAGATGACCACTTGACTAGTTATTTAAAATTGTCATTTTGAGCTATTAGGAAGAAAACAGTGAATTGAATTAACTCTTTAAAAGATAATGGGAAGACAAATGTAATACTTATATGAAGAAGTTAAACTTGTGATGAGATGAATGTGAACTTTTTATATATTAAAATTAGACAATTAGGTCACATTAATTAAATAATAAAATTCTATTTAATTGGTGATTAAATCTATATAATGGTAATAAATGATAAATAATAATAAATGAGAAGTGTGATAAATAAATGACATAATGATAAATATATAATAAATTGTATGATAAAATGATTAATTAATAGTCTATAATTAAATCAATAATTTTAGTCGTATCTACATAATGTCTAATTGAAAATATAGAATTTTAATGGTAGTACTAAGTTTCATTAAAAATAGTATGGGAACTATAAAAAAATATAGGAATAGATATTCATATTTCTCTCTTTTATTGTAGGAGAAAATAAACGAAAATATTTTTGACATTTAAATGAAAATGTTTTGTAAATTTCTAGAATTGTTAGGAAAGAATACCCCTAACAAACAAACAATACTTTACAAAGTGTAGATTTTACACACTATTGAGAAAATCCTAAGGCATACTAGGATTAATAAGAAATGACTTACAATAATATCAAAAATATTTTTTTCTCTTAAATTTGCATCAATATACACAAGGAAAACAAATATATGTCACGTTGTAAAATCTATCTCAAACTTGTACTTTAATGTTTAAAATAGTAAGATATAATTTATAAATTATTAGGGTCATTTGGTAAGATATAATTTAGAAATTATAAGGGTCATTTGTTAGTGCTAAAAAATATTGAAATGGTATTTGATCAATTTGAATATTTTTTATTAAAGAAAAACTAGTTTTGAAGGGACAAGAAACCTAAACCACAACAAAAAAATAGCTACTAAAAGTTATGGATGCAAACGATCAATTAAACAACAATAGACTAAAAATGCAGAAATAAGGGACTAAAACACCAAAGGACTTAGGGACTCTTTACAAGACTATAATTTTTTGCATAATTTTATCATTAATACTATGAACCTTATTAATAATACTATCAATGGGGGTGATCCCCTTATCTTTGCTTCCCAATTTTGTCACAACTATAGGCATGGTAGCATTCTCTTTCTCCTTCATGGGCACCCCTTCATTCTTAACATGAGATTTACCTTTCTTCACCAGCTCTTTTTATGTGACTTGATCTTTCTTAGCCAACTTCACACTAATAGAAGGAGAACTAGAATTACCTTTAGAAATGACCTCGAGAATTTTTTCCAGCTCATTTAACTTTTTGAGGCCCTCGGTGGTATTATCCTGTAGACCTTATGGAAAGGCATTTTGTCAATTAGTGCCAAAACACTTAGTCATTTATATGATTACAATGTTGACCGACCTAGTATCTTAAAGTGTAACCTGAGTAGTTGCAGTATCAACCGAGCAGCTAGTTCATAATAATATAACCTAAGTCACTAGTGTTACCTGAGTAACCATCTCCGAGTGATCAATTTGACACGAGAACCCAGTGTCACTCGAGTGCTAGAATTTCCAATTCACTATGTTGCCCGAGAGTCAGTATATCACCCGAGTGGATTACTGGACCTGAGTATCAGCATTCAGATGACTTACCACATGTTGTTTGATACTACT